>ML133427.1:2936105-2954331 GCA_003864495.1 Nemopilema nomurai
TTAATCATTGTAAATGCCCGTTAGTGCCTTTTTCCAATTGTAGTTGATGTAAAAAACCAATGTATATTCAATCGATAGTGTCTGTTGAATTGATTGTAGTAATCGATAGTCATTGAATGTAAAAATTCGTTTTGAAGTAATCATTGTAAATGCCCGTTAGTGCCTTTTTCCAATTGTAGTTGATGTAAAAAACCAATGTATATTCAATCGATAGCATGTCTGTTGAGTATTTGATTGTAGTAATCGATAGTCATTGAATGTAAAAATTCGTTTTGAAGTTAATCATTGTAAATGCCCGTTAGTGCCTTTTTCCAATTGTAGTTGATGTAAAAAACCAATGTATATTCAATCGATAGCATGTCTGTTGAGTAATTTGATTGTAGTAATCGATAGTCATTGAATGTAAATAATTCGTTTTGAAGCAAATCATTGTAAATGTCCGCTAGTGTCTCTTTTCAAGCGTAGTTGATGTAAAAAACCAATGTATATTCAATCGATAGGATGTCTGTTGAGTAATTTGATTGTAGTAATCGATAGTCATTGAATGTAAATAATTCGTTTTGAAGCAAATCATTGTAAATGCCCGTTAGTGCCTTTTTCAATTGTAGTTGATGTAAAAACCAATGTATATTCAATCGATAGCATGTCTGTTGAGTAATTTGATTGTAGTAATCGATAGTCATTGAATGTAAATAATTCGTTTTGAAGTGAATCATTGTAAATGCCCGTTAGTGCCTTTTTCTAATTGTAGTTGATGTAAAAAACCAATGTATATTCAATCGGTAGCATGTCTGTTGAATATAATGATTGTAGTAATCGATAGTCATTGAATGTAAATAATTCGTTTTGAAATGAATCATTGTAAATGCCCGTTAGTGCCTTTTTCCAATTGTAGTTGATGTAAAAAACCAATGTATATTCACTCGATAGCATGTCTGTTGAGTATGTTGATTGTAGCAATCGATAGTCATTGAATGTAAATAATTCGTTTTGAAGAATCATTGTAAATGCCCGTTAGTGCCTTTTCCAATTGTAGTTGATGTAAAAAACCAATGTATATTCAATCGATAGCATGTCTGTTGAGTATTTTGATTGTAGCAATCGATAGTCATTGAATGTAAATAATTCGTTTTAAATTAATCATTGTAAATGCCCGTAGTGCCTTTTTGCAATTGTAGTTGATGTAAAAAACCAATGTATATCAATCGATAGCATGTCTGTTGAGTATTTTGATTGTAGCAATCGATAGTCATTGAATGTAAATAATTCGTTTTTAAATTAATCATTGTAAATGCCCGTTAGTGCCTTTTTCCAATTGTAGTTGATGTAAAAAACCAATGTATATCAATCGGTAGCATGTCTGTTGAGTATTTGATTGTAGCAATCGATAGTCATTGAATGTAAATAATTCGTTTTGAAGTAATCATTGTAAATGCCCGTTAGTGCCTTTTTCCAATTGTAGTTGATGTAAAAAACCAATGTATATTCAATCGGTAGCATGTCTGTTGAGTAATTTGATTGTAGTAATCGATAGTCATTGAATGTAAATAATTCGTTTTGAAGTGAATCATTGTAAATGCCCGTTAGTGCCTTTTTCCAATTGTAGTTGATGTAAAACCAATGTATATCAATCGATAGCATGTCTGTTGAGTATTTGATTGTAGCAATCGATAGTCATTGAATGTAAATAATTCGTTTTGAAGTTAATCATTGTAAATGCCCGTTAGTGCCTTTTTCCAATTGTAGTTGATGTAAAAAACCAATGTATATTCAATCGATAGCATGTCTGTTGAGTATTTGATTGTAGCAATCGATAGTCATTGAATGTAAATAATTCGTTTTAAGTTAATCATTGTAAATGCCCGTTAGTGCCTTTTTCCAATTGTAGTTGATGTAAAAAACCAATGTATATTCAATCGATAGCATGTCTGTTGAGTATTTTGATTGTAGCAATCGATAGTCATTGAATGTAAATAATTCGTTTTGAAGTTAATCATTGTAAATGCCCGTTAGTGCCTTTTTCCAATTGTAGTTGATGTAAAAAACCAATGTATATTCAATCGATAGCATGTCTGTTGAGTATTTGATTGTAGCAATCGATAGTCATTGAATGTAAATAATTCGTTTTGAAGTTAATCATTGTAAATGCCCGTTAGTGCCTTTTTCCAATTGTAGTTGATGTAAAAAACCAATGTATATTCAATCGATAGCATGTCTGTTGAGTATTTTGATTGTAGCAATCGATAGTCATTGAATGTAAATAATTCGTTTTGAAGTTAATCATTGTAAATGCCCGTTAGTGCCTTTTTCCAATTGTAGTTGATGTAAAAAACCAATGTATATTCAATCGAGCATGTCTGTTGAGTATTGATTGTAGCAATCGATAGTCATTGAATGTAAATAATTCGTTTTGAAGTTAATTGTAAATGCCCGTTAGTGCCTTTTTCCAATTGTAGTTGATGTAAAAAACCAATGTATATTCAATCGATAGCATGTCTGTTGAGTATTTTGATTGTAGCAATCGATAGTCATTGAATGTAAATAATTCGTTTTGAAGTTAATCATTGTAAATGCCCGTTAGTGCCTTTTTCCAATTGTAGTTGATGTAAAAAACCAATGTATATTCAATCGATAGCATGTCTGTTGAGTATTTGATTGTAGCAATCGATAGTCATTGAATGTAAATAATTTCGTTTTGAAGTTAATCATTGTAAATGCCCGTTAGTGCCTTTTTCCAATTGTAGTTGATGTAAAAAACCAATGTATATTCAATCGATAGCATGTCTGTTGAGTATTTTGATTGTAGCAATCGATAGTCATTGAATGTAAATAATTCGTTTTGAAGTTAATCATTGTAAATGCCCGTTAGTGCCTTTTTCCAATTGTAGTTGATGTAAAAAACCAATGTATATTCAATCGATAGCATGTCTGTTGAGTATTTGATTGTAGCAATCGATAGTCATTGAATGTAAATAATTCGTTTTGAAGTTAATCATTGTAAATGCCCGTTAGTGCCTTTTCCAATTGTAGTTGATGTAAAAAACCAATGTATATTCAATCGATAGCATGTCTGTTGAGTATTTTGATTGTAGTAATCGATAGTCATTGAATGTAAATAATTCGTTTTGAAGTTAATCATTGTAAATGCCCGTTAGTGCCTTTTTCCAATTGTAGTTGATGTAAAAAACCAATGTATATTCAATCGATAGCATGTCTGTTGAGTATTTTGATTGTAGCAATCGATAGTCATTGAATGTAAATAATTCGTTTTGAAGTTAATCATTGTAAATGCCCGTTAGTGCCTTTTTCCAATTGTAGTTGATGTAAAAAACCAATGTATATTCAATCGATAGCATGTCTGTTGAGTATTTGATTGTAGTAATCGATAGTCATTGAATGTAAATAGTTCGTTTTGAAGTTAATCATTGTAAATGCCCGTTAGTGCCTTTTTCCAATTGTAGTTGATGTAAAAAACCAATGTATATTCAATCGATAGCATGTCTGTTGAGTATTTTGATTGTAGCAATCGATAGTTATTGAATGTAAAAAATTCGTTTTGAAGTGAATCATTGTAAATGCCCGTTAGTGCTTTTTCCAATTGTAGTTGATGTAAAAAACCAATGTATATTCAATCGATAGCATGTCTGTTGAGTATTTTGATTGTAGCAATCGATAGTCATAGAATGTAAATATCACAGCAACAATAACAACAAAATCAACAACAACAACAACTTGCCTTAAAGTATAGCAGCCCGTTTCCTTGTGACGTCAAATTGATTGGCCTTCTCGGACCTATAAATTTTGTAGATAGGACAGTTGAGAAATCAGTTTAATCATTGGAGCAGCAGCAGCAGAGATCCTTGAAGGCAGATCTCGGCTAATGGAAGATATTATTCATGGGGGATTGTCGAAATAGTATTATACAAAGCTTTATCAGAAAGGAAAACCACAATCTTGTTCTTGGGAAAAGACATTGAGGAAAAATTCAAGTCTTTTTTGCGGACAACGAAAATCAACCTCGGTAAGTAAAATTTGCGATACAGTATCTGACATTAAAATGAAACAAAGTAATTGTTTCAAGAAGTAGCAGTTTTAAAAAACCGCCAGTGTAAATTTATTAACTAGATTGAAGATAGAGTATTATGTTTTTCCATTATTTTGTGCTCTCTGACGGTAAAATGTTGATGTCAAAATACAACTTTGTAAGAATTGTGAATGCCGAATTGGAAGAACAAAATATGTATCGAACAACCAATAAGATCAAAGCACTATTGAGTATTTTGATTGCAGTAATCGATAGTCATTTAATGTAAATAATTCGTTTTGAAGTAAATCATTGTAAATGCCCGTTAGTGCCTTTTTCCAATTGTAGTTGATGTAAAAAAACAATGTATATGCAATCGATAGCATGTCTGTTGAGTATTTGATTGTAGTCATCGATTTAGTTATGAATGTAAATAATTCGTTTTGAATCATTGTAAATGCCCGTTAGTGCCTTTTTCCAATTGTAGTTGATGTAAACATCCAATGTATATTCACTCGATAGCATGTCTGTTGAGTAATTTGATGGTAGTAATCGATAGTATTGAATGTAAATAATTCGTTTTAAGTAATCATTGTAAATGCCGTTAGTGCCTTTTTCCAATTGTAGTTGATGTAAAAAACCAATGTATATTCAATCGATAGCATGTCTGTTGAGTATTTGATTGAGTAATCGATAGTCATTGAATGTAAATAGTTCGTTTTGAAGTTAATCATTGTAAATGCCCGTTAGTGCCTTTTTCCAATTGTAGTTGATGTAAAAAACCAATGTATATTCAATCGATAGCATGTCTGTTGAGTATTTTGATTGTAGCAATCGATAGTTATTGAATGTAAAAATTTGTTTTGAAGTGAATCATTGTAAATGCCCGTTAGTGCTTTTTCCAATTGTAGTTGATGTAAAAAACCAATGTATATTCAATCGATAGCATGTCTGTTGAGTATTTTGATTGTAGCAATCGATAGTCATTGAATGTAAATAATTCGTTTTGAAGTTAGTCATTGTAAATGCCCGTTAGTGCCTTTTTCCAATTTTAGTTGATGTAAAAAACCAATGTATATTCACTAGATAGCATGTCTGTTGAGTATTTTGATTGTAGCAATCGATAGGTATTGAATGTAAATAATTCGTTTTGAAATTAATCATTGTAAATGCCCGTTAGTGCCTTTTTCCAATTGTAGTTGATGTAAAAAACCAATGTATATTCAATCGATAGTATGTCGGTTGAGTATTATGATTTTAGTAATCGATAGTCATTGAATGTAAATAGTTCGTTTTGAAGTTAATCAATGTAAATGCCCGTTAGTGCCTTTTTCCAATTGTAGTTGAATCAGTACCATGTTTGTTGAGTATTATAATGGTAGGAATCGATAGTTAATGAATTTAAATAAATCTTTCAAAAATGGATAATTGTAAAGGCCCGTTAGTGCTTTTTTCCAATTGTAGTTGATGTAAAAAGCGAATATATATTCAATCGATAGCATGTCTGTTGAGTATTTTGATTGTAGCAATCGATAGTCATTGAATGTAAATAATTCGTTTTTAAATTAATCATTGTAAATGCCCGTTAGTGCCTTTTTCCAATTGTAGTTGATGTAAAAAGCGAATATATATTTGATCGATAGCATGTCTGTTGAGTATTTTGATTTTAGTAATCGATAGTCATTGAATGTAAATAATTCGTTTTGAAGTCAATTATTGTAAATGCCCGTTACTGCCTTTTTCCAAGCGTAGTTGATGTAAAAAACCAATGTATATTCAATCGATAGCATGTCTGTTGAGGATTATAATGGTAGGAATCGACAGTTAATGAATTTAAATAAATCTTTTAAAAATGGATAATTGTAAATGCCCGTTAGTGCCTTTTTCCAATTGTAGTTGATGTAAAAAACTAATGTATATTCAATCGATAGCATGTCTGTTGAGTATTTTGATTGTAGCAATCGATAGTCAATGAATGTAAATATTACAACAACAATAACAACAAAATCAACAACTACAACAACTTGCCGTAAAGGATAGCAGCCTGTCTTCCTTTGTGACGTCAAATTGATTGGCCTTCTCGGACCTATAAATTTTGTAGATAGGACAGTTGAGAAATCAGTTTAATCATTGGAGCAGCAGCAGCAGAGATCCCTGAAGGGCAGATCTCGGCTAATGGAAGATATTATTCATGGGGAATTGTCGAAATAGTATTATACAAAGCTTTATCAGAAAGGAAAACCACAATCTTGTTCTTGGGAAAAGACATTGAGGAAAAAATCAAGTCTTTCTTGCGGACAACGAAAATCAACCTCGGTAAGTAAAATTTGCGATACAGTATCTGACATAAAAATGATACAAAGTAATTGTTCAAGCAGTAGCAGTTATAAAAAACTGCCAGTGTAAATTTATTAACTAGATTAAAGATAGAGTATTATATTTTTCCATTATTTTGTGCTCACTGACGGTATATAATGTTGATGTCAAAATACAACTTTGTAAGAATTGTGAATGCCGAATCGGAAGAACAAAATATGTATCGAACAGCCAATAAGATCAATGCACTATTGAGTATTTTGATTGCAGTAATCGATAGACATTTAATGTAAATAATTCGTTTTGAAGTAAATCATTGTAAATGCTCGTTAGTGCCTTTTTCCAATTGTAGTTGATTCAAAGAACTAATGTATATTCATCGGTAGCATGTCTGTTGCGTATTATGATTGTAGTAATCGATAGTTATTGAATGTAAATAGTTCGTTTTGAAGTTAATCATTGTAAATGCCCGTTAGTGCCTTTTTCCAATTGTAGTGGATGTAAAAAGCGAATATATATTTGATCGATAGCATGTCTGTTGAGTATTATGATTTTAGTAATCGATAGTCATTGAATGTAAATAATTCGTTTTGAAGTGAATTATTGTAAATGCCCGTTAGTGCCTTTGTCCAATTGCAGTTGATGTAAAAAACCAATGTATATTCGATGGATAGCATGTCTGTTGAGTATTTTGATTGTAGCAATCGATAGTCAATGAATGTAAATATTACAACAACAATAACAACAAAATCAACAACTACAACAACTTGCCGTAAAGGATAGCAGCCTGTCTTCCTTTGTGACGTCAAATTGATTGGCCTTCTCGGACCTATAAATTTTGTAGATAGGACAGTTGAGAAATCAGTTTAATCATTGGAGCAGCAGCAGCAGAGATCCCTGAAGGGCAGATCTCGGCTAATGGAAGATATTATTCATGGGGAATTGTCGAAATAGTATTATACAAAGCTTTATCAGAAAGGAAAACCACAATCTTGTTCTTGGGAAAAGACATTGAGGAAAAAATCAAGTCTTTCTTGCGGACAACGAAAATCAACCTCGGTAAGTAAAATTTGCGATACAGTATCTGACATAAAAATGATACAAAGTAATTGTTCAAGCAGTAGCAGTTATAAAAAACTGCCAGTGTAAATTTATTAACTAGATTAAAGATAGAGTATTATATTTTTCCATTATTTTGTGCTCACTGACGGTATATAATGTTGATGTCAAAATACAACTTTGTAAGAATTGTGAATGCCGAATCGGAAGAACAAAATATGTATCGAACAGCCAATAAGATCAATGCACTATTGAGTATTTTGATTGCAGTAATCGATAGACATTTAATGTAAATAATTCGTTTTGAAGTAAATCATTGTAAATGCTCGTTAGTGCCTTTTTCCAATTGTAGTTGATTCAAAGAACTAATGTATATTCATCGGTAGCATGTCTGTTGCGTATTATGATTGTAGTAATCGATAGTTATTGAATGTAAATAGTTCGTTTTGAAGTTAATCATTGTAAATGCCCGTTAGTGCCTTTTTCCAATTGTAGTGGATGTAAAAAGCGAATATATATTTGATCGATAGCATGTCTGTTGAGTATTATGATTTTAGTAATCGATAGTCATTGAATGTAAATAATTCGTTTTGAAGTGAATTATTGTAAATGCCCGTTAGTGCCTTTGTCCAATTGCAGTTGATGTAAAAAACCAATGTATATTCGATGGATAGCATGTCTGTTGAGTAATTTGATTGTAGTAATCGATAGTCATTGAATGTAAATAGTTCGTTTTGAAGTTAATCATTGTAAATGCCCGTTAGTGCCTTTGTCCAATTGCAGTTGATGTAAAAAGCCAATGTATATTCAATCGATAGCATTTCTGTTGAGTATTTTGATTGTAGCAATCGATAGTTATTGAATGTAAAAAATTCGTTTTGAAGTTAATCATTGTAAATGCCCGTTAGTGCCTTTTTGCCAATTGTAGTTGATGTAAAAAACCAATGTATATTCAATCGATAGCATTTCTGTTGAGTATTTTGATTGTAGCAATCGATAGTTATTGAATGTAAAAAATTCGTTTTGAAGTTAGTCATTGTAAATGCCCGTTAGTGCCTTTTTGCCAATTGTAGTTGATGTAAAAAACCAATGTATATTCAATCGATAGCATGTCTGTTGAGTATTTTGATTGTAGCAATCGATAGTCATTGAATGTAAATGTAATTGTTTTGAAATTAATCATTGTAAATGCCCGTTAGTGCCTTTTCCCAATTGTAGTTGATGTAAAAAACCAATGTATATTCAATCGATAGCATGTCTGTTGAGTATTTTGATTGTAGCAATCGAAAGTCATTGAATGTAAATAGTTCGTTTTGAAGTTAATCATTGTAAATGCCCGTTAGTGCCTTTTCCCAATTGTAGTTGATGTAAAAAACCAATGTATATTCAATCGATAGCATGTCTGTTGAGTATTTTGATTGTAGCAATCGATAGTCATTGAATGTAAATGTAATTGTTTTGAAATTAATCATTGTAAATGCCCGTTAGTGCCTTTTCCCAATTGTAGTTGATGTAAAAAACCAATGTATATTCAATCGATAGCATGTCTGTTGAGTATTTTGATTGTAGCAATCGAAAGTCATTGAATGTAAATAGTTCGTTTTGAAGCTAATCATTGTAAATGCCCGTTAGTGCCTTTTTGCCAATTGTAGTTGATGTAAAAAAACCAATGTATATTCAATCGATAGCATGTCTGTTGAGTATTTTGATTGTAGCAATCGATAGTTATTGAATGTAAAAAATTCGTTTTGAAGTTAATCATTGTAAATGCCCGTTAGTGCCTTTTTCCAATTGTAGTTGATGTAAAAAAACCAATGTATATTCAATCGATAGCATGTCTGTTGAGTATTTTGATTGTAGCAATCGATAGTCATTGAATGTAAATGTAATTGTTTTGAAATTAATCATTGTAAATGCCCGTTAGTGCCTTTTCCCAATTGTAGTTGATGTAAAAACCAATGTATATTCAATCGATAGCATGTCTGTTGAGTATTTTGATTGTAGCAATCGAAAGTCATTGAATGTAAATAGTTCGTTTTGAAGCTAATCATTGTAAATGCCCGTTAGTGCCTTTTTGCCAATTGTAGTTGATGTAAAAAAACCAATGTATATTCAATCGATAGCATGTCTGTTGAGTATTTTGATTGTAGCAATCGATAGTTATTGAATGTAAAAAATTCGTTTTGAAGTTAATCATTGTAAATGCCCGTTAGTGCCTTTTTCCAATTGTAGTTGATGTAAAAAACCAATGTATATTCAATCGATAGCATGTCTGTTGAGTATTTTGATTGTAGCAATCGATAGTTATTGAATGTAAAAAATTCGTTTGAAGTTAATCATTGTAAATGCCCGTTAGTGCCTTTTTGCCAATTGTAGTTGATGTAAAAAACCAATGTATATTCAATCGATAGCATTTCTGTTGAGTATTTTGATTGTAGCAATCGATAGTTATTGAATGTAAAAAATTCGTTTTGAAGTTAGTCATTGTAAATGCCCGTTAGTGCCTTTTTGCCAATTGTAGTTGATGTAAAAAACCAATGTATATTCAATCGATAGCATGTCTGTTGAGTATTTTGATTGTAGTAATCGAAAGTCATTGAATGTAAATAGTTCGTTTTGAAGTTAATCATTGTAAATACCCGTTAGTGCCTTTTTCCAATTGTAGTTGAGGTAAAAAACCAATGTATATTCAATCGATAGCATGTCTGTTGAGTATTTTGATTGTAGCAATCGATAGTCATTGAATGTAAATGTAATTGTTTTGAAATTAATCATTGTAAATGCCCGTTAGTGCCTTTTTCCAATTGTAGTTGATGTAAAAAACCAATGTATATTCAATCGATAGCATGTCTGTTGAGTATTTTGATTGTAGCAATCGAAAGTCATTGAATGTAAAAAATTCGTTTTGAAGTCAATTATTGTAAATGCCCGTTACTGCCTTTTTCCAAGCGTAGTTGATGTAAAAAACCAATGTATATTCAATCGATAGCATGTCTGTTGAGGATTATAATGGTAGGAATCGACAGTTAATGAATTTAAATAAATCTTTTAAAAATGGATAATTGTAAATGCCCGTTAGTGCCTTTTTCCAATTGTAGTTGATGTAAAAAACTAATGTATATTCAATCGATAGCATGTCTGTTGAGTATTTTGATTGTAGCAATCGATAGTCAATGAATGTAAATATTACAACAACAATAACAACAAAATCAACAACTACAACAACTTGCCGTAAAGGATAGCAGCCTGTCTTCCTTTGTGACGTCAAATTGATTGGCCTTCTCGGACCTATAAATTTTGTAGATAGGACAGTTGAGAAATCAGTTTAATCATTGGAGCAGCAGCAGCAGAGATCCCTGAAGGGCAGATCTCGGCTAATGGAAGATATTATTCATGGGGAATTGTCGAAATAGTATTATACAAAGCTTTATCAGAAAGGAAAACCACAATCTTGTTCTTGGGAAAAGACATTGAGGAAAAATTCAAGTCTTTCTTGCGGACAACGAAAATCAACCTCGGTAAGTAAAATTTGCGATACAGTATCTGACATAAAAATGATACAAAGTAATTGTTCAAGCAGTAGCAGTTATAAAAAACTGCCAGTGTAAATTTTTAACTAGATTAAAGATAGAGTATTATATTTTTCCATTATTTTGTGCTCACTGACGGTATATAATGTTGATGTCAAAATACAACTTTGTAAGAATTGTGAATGCCGAATCGGAAGAACAAAATATGTATCGAACAGCCAATAAGATCAATGCACTATTGAGTATTTTGATTGCAGTAATCGATAGACATTTAATGTAAATAATTCGTTTGAAAGTAAATCATTGTAAATGCTCGTTAGTGCCTTTTTCCAATTGTAGTTGATTCAAAGAACTAATGTATATTCATCGGTAGCATGTCTGTTGCGTATTATGATTGTAGTAATCGATAGTTATTGAATGTAAATAGTTCGTTTTGAAGTTAATCATTGTAAATGCCCGTTAGTGCCTTTTTCCAATTGTAGTGGATGTAAAAAGCGAATATATATTTGATCGATAGCATGTCTGTTGAGTATTATGATTTTTAGTAATCGATAGTCATTGAAATGTAAATAATTCGTTTTGAAGTGAATTATTGTAAATGCCCGTTAGTGCCTTTGTCCAATTGCAGTTGATGTAAAAAACCAATGTTATTCGATGGATAGCATGTCTGTTGAGTAATTTGATTGTAGTAATCGATAGTCATTGATGTAAATAGTTCGTTTTGAAGTTAATCATTGTAAATGCCCGTTAGTGCCTTTGTCCAATTGCGTTGATGTAAAAACCAATGTATATTCAATCGATAGCATGTCTGTTGAGTATTTTGATTGTAGCAATCGATAGTTATTGAATGTAAAAATTCGTTTTGAAGTTAATCATTGTAAATGCCCGTTAGTGCCTTTTTCCAATTGTAGTTGATGTAAAAAACCAATGTATATTCAATCGATAGCATGTCTGTTGAGTATTTTGATTGTAGCAATCGATAGTCATTGAATGTAAAAAATTCGTTTTGAAGTTAGTCATTGTAAATGCCCGTTAGTGCCTTTTTCCAATTGTAGTTGATGTAAAAAACCAATGTATATTCAATCGATAGCATGTCTGTTGAGTATTTTGATTGTAGCAATCGATAGTCAATGAATGTAAATAATTCGTTTTGAAGTTAATCATTGTAAATGCCCGTTAGTGCCTTTTTCCAATTGTAGTTGATGTAAAAAACCAATGTATATTCAATCGATAGCATGTCTGTTGAGTATTTTGATTGTAGCAATCGATAGTCATTGAATGTAAATAGTTCGTTTTGAAGTTAATCATTGTAAATGCCCGTTAGTGCCTTTTTCCAATTGTAGTTGATGTAAAAAACCAATGTATATTCAATCGATAGCATGTCTGTTGAGTATTTGATTGTAGCAATCGATAGTCATTGAATGTAAATAATTCGTTTTGAAGTTAATCATTGTAAATGCCCGTTAGTGCCTTTTCCAATTGTAGTTGATGTAAAAAACCAATGTATATTCAATCGATAGCATGTCTGTTGAGTATTTTGATTGTAGCAATCGATAGTCATTGAATGTAAATAATTCGTTTTGAAGTAATCATTGTAAATGCCCGTTAGTGCCTTTTTCCAATTGTAGTTGATGTAAAAAACCAATGTATATTCAATCGATAGCATGTCTGTTGAGTATTTTGATTGTAGCAATCGATAGTCATTGAATGTAAAAATTCGTTTTGAAGTTAATCATTGTAAATGCCCGTTAGTGCCTTTTTCCAATTGTAGTTGATGTAAAAAACCAATGTATATTCAATCGATAGCATGTCTGTTGAGTATTTTGATTGTAGCAATCGATAGTCATTGAATGTAAAAATTCGTTTTGAAGTTAATCATTGTAAATGCCCGTTAGTGCCTTTTTCCAATTGTAGTTGATGTAAAAAACCAATGTATATTCAATCGATAGCATGTCTGTTGAGTATTTGATTGTAGCAATCGATAGTCATTGAATGTAAATAATTCGTTTTGAAGTTAATCATTGTAAATGCCCGTTAGTGCCTTTTTCCAATTGTAGTTGATGTAAAAAACCAATGTATATTCAATCGATAGCATGTCTGTTGAGTATTTTGATTGTAGTAATCGAAGTCATTGAATGTAAATAATTCGTTTTGAAGTTAATCATTGTAAATGCCCGTTAGTGCCTTTTTCCAATTGTAGTTGATGTAAAAAACCAATGTATATTCAATCGATAGCATGTCTGTTGAGTATTTTGATTGTAGCAATCGATAGTCATTGAATGTAAATAATTCGTTTTGAAGTTAATCATTGTAAATGCCCGTTAGTGCCTTTTTCCAATTGTAGTTGATGTAAAAAACCAATGTATATTCAATCGATAGCATGTCTGTTGAGTATTTTGATTGTAGCAATCGATAGTCATTGAATGTAAAAATTCGTTTTGAAGTTAATCATTGTAAATGCCCGTTAGTGCCTTTTTCCAATTGTAGTTGATGTAAAAAACCAATGTATATTCAATCGATAGCATGTCTGTTGAGTATTTTGATTGTAGCAATCGATAGTCATTGAATGTAAAAATTCGTTTTGAAGTTAATCATTGTAAATGCCCGTTAGTGCCTTTTTCCAATTGTAGTTGATGTAAAAAACCAATGTATATTCAATCGATAGCATGTCTGTTGAGTATTTTGATTGTAGCAATCGATAGTTATTGAATGTAAAAATTCGTTTTGAAGTTAATCATTGTAAATGCCCGTTAGTGCCTTTTTCCAATTGTAGTTGATGTAAAAAACCAATGTATATTCAATCGATAGCATGTCTGTTGAGTATTTTGATTGTAGCAATCGATAGTCATTGAATGTAAATAATTCGTTTTGAAGTTAATCATTGTAAATGCCCGTTAGTGCCTTTTTCCAATTGTAGTTGATGTAAAAAACCAATGTATATTCAATCGATAGCATGTCTGTTGAGTATTTTGATTGTAGCAATCGATAGTCATTGAATGTAAATAATTCGTTTTGAAGTTAATCATTGTAAATGCCCGTTAGTGCCTTTTTCCAATTGTAGTTGATGTAAAAAACCAATGTATATTCAATCGATAGCATGTCTGTTGAGTATTTTGATTGTAGCAATCGATAGTCATTGAATGTAAAAATTCGTTTTGAAGTTAATCATTGTAAATGCCCGTTAGTGCCTTTTTCCAATTGTAGTTGATGTAAAAAACCAATGTATATTCAATCGATAGCATGTCTGTTGAGTATTTTGATTGTAGCAATCGATAGTCATTGAATGTAAAAATTCGTTTTGAAGTTAATCATTGTAAATGCCCGTTAGTGCCTTTTTCCAATTGTAGTTGATGTAAAAACCAATGTATATTCAATCGATAGCATGTCTGTTGAGTATTTTGATTGTAGCAATCGATAGTCATTGAATGTAAAAATTCGTTTTGAAGTTATCATTGTAAATGCCCGTTAGTGCCTTTTTCCAATTGTAGTTGATGTAAAAAACCAATGTATATTCAATCGATAGCATGTCTGTTGAGTATTTTGATTGTAGCAATCGATAGTCATTGAATGTAAAAAATTCGTTTTGAAGTTAATCATTGTAAATGCCCGTTAGTGCCTTTTTCCAATTGTAGTTGATGTAAAAAACCAATGTATATTCAATCGATAGCATGTCTGTTGAGTATTTGATTGTAGCAATCGATAGTTATTGAATGTAAAAATTCGTTTTGAAGTTAATCATTGTAAATGCCCGTTAGTGCCTTTTTCCAATTGTAGTTGATGTAAAAAACCAATGTATATTCAATCGATAGCATGTCTGTTGAGTATTTTGATTGTAGCAATCGATAGTCATTGAATGTAAAAAATTCGTTTTGAAGTTAATCATTGTAAATGCCCGTTAGTGCCTTTTTCCAATTGTAGTTGATGTAAAAAACCAATGTATATTCATCGATAGCATGTCTGTTGAGTATTTTGATTGTAGCAATCGATAGTTATTGAATGTAAAAATTCGTTTTGAAGTTAATCATTGTAAATGCCCGTTAGTGCCTTTTTTCCAATTGTAGTTGATGTAAAAAACCAATGTATATTCAATCGATAGCATGTCTGTTGAGTATTTTGATTGTAGCAATCGATAGTTATTGAATGTAAAAATTCGTTTTGAAGTTATCATTGTAAATGCCCGTTAGTGCCTTTTCCAATTGTAGTTGATGTAAAAAACCAATGTATATTCAATCGATAGCATGTCTGTTGAGTATTTTGATTGTAGCAATCGATAGTTATTGAATGTAAAAATTCGTTTTGAAGTTATCATTGTAAATGCCCGTTAGTGCCTTTTTCCAATTGTAGTTGATGTAAAAAACCAATGTATATTCAATCGATAGCATGTCTGTTGAGTATTTTGATTGTAGCAATCGATAGTTATTGAATGTAAAAATTCGTTTTGAAGTTCATTGTAAATGCCCGTTAGTGCCTTTTTCCAATTGTAGTTGATGTAAAAAACCAATGTTATTCAATCGATAGCATGTCTGTTGAGTATTTTGATTGTAGCAATCGATAGTTATTGAATGTAAAAATTCGTTTTGAAGTTAATCATTGTAAATGCCCGTTAGTGCCTTTTTCAATTGCAGTTGATGTAAAAAACCAATGTATATTCAATCGATAGCATGTCTGTTGAGTATTTTGATTGTAGCAATCGATAGTTATTGAATGTAAAAATTCGTTTTGAAGTTAATCATTGTAAATGCCCGTTAGTGCCTTTTTCCAATTGTAGTTGATGTAAAAAACCAATGTATATTCAATCGATAGCATGTCTGTTGAGTATTTTGATTGTAGCAATCGATAGTTATTGAATGTAAAAAATTCGTTTTGAAGTTAATCATTGTAAATGCCCGTTAGTGCCTTTTTCCAATTGTAGTTGATGTAAAAAACCAATGTATATTCAATCGGTAGCATGTCTGTTGAGTATTTGATTGTAGCAATCGATAGTTATGAATGTAAATAATTCGTTTTGAAGTTAAATCATTGTAAATGCCCGTTAGTGCCTTTTTCCAATTGTAGTTGATGTAAAAAACCAATTTATTTGAATCGGTAGCATGTTGTTGTATAATATTGTAGTAATCGATAGTTAATGAATGTAAATAATTCGTTTTTAAATGAATCATTGTAAAGCCCGATCGTGCCTTTTTCCAATTGTAGTTGATGTAAAAAACCAATTTATTTGAATTGGTAGCATGTTGTTTCGTATATATTGTAGTAATCATAGTTAATGAATGTAAATAATTCGTTTTAATGAATCACTTTAAAGCCCGATCGTGCCTTTTCCAATTGTAGTTGATGTAAAAAACCAATTTATGTTGAATTGGTAGCATGTTTGTTTCGTATATAATTGTAGTAATCCATAGTTAATGAATGTAAATAATACGTTTTAAAATGAATCACTTTAAAGGCCCGATCGTGCCTTTTTACAAGTGTACTGATGTAAAAAACCAATTTATGTTGAATTGGTAGCATGTTTGTTTTCGTATAATAATTGTATAATCCATAGTTAATGAATGTAAATAATACGTTTTAAAATGAATCACTTTAAAGGCCCGATCGTGCCTTTTTACAAGTGTACTAGATGTAAAAAACCAATTTATGTTGAATTGGTAGCATGTTTGTTTCGTATAATAATTGTAGTAATCTATAGTTAATGAATGTAAATAATACGTTTTAAAATGAATCACTTTAAAGGCCCGATCGTGCCTTTTTACAATGTACTAGATGTAAAAAACCAATTTATGTTGAATTGGTAGCATGTTTGTTTCGTATAATAATTGTAGTAATCTATAGTTAATGAATGTAAATAATACGTTTTAAAATGAATCACTTTAAAGGCCCGATCGTGCCTTTTTACAAGTGTACTAGATGTAAAAAACCAATTTATGTTGAATTGGTAGCATGTTTGTTTCGTATAATAATTGTAGTAATCCTATAGTTAATGAATGTAAATAATACGTTTTAAAATGAATCACTTTAAAGGCCCGATCGTGCCTTTTACAAGTGTACAGATGTAAAAAACCAATTTATGTTGAATTGGTAGCATGTTTGTTTCGTATAATAATTGTAGTAATCCATAGTTAATGAATGTAAATAATACGTTTTAAAATGAATCACTTTAAAGGCCCGATCGTGCCTTTTTACAAGTGTACTGAGATGTAAAAAACCAATTATGTTGAATTGGTAGCATGTTTGTTTCGTATAATAATTGTAGTAATCCATAGTTAATGAATGTAAATAATACGTTTTAAAATGAATCACTTTAAAGGCCCGATCGTGCCTTTTACAAGTGTACTAGATGTAAAAAACCAATTTATGTTGAATTGGTAGCATGTTTGTTTCGTATAATAATTGTAGTAATCCATAGTTAATGAATGTAAATAATACGTTTTAAATGAATCACTTTAAAGGCCCGATTAGTGCCTTTTTACAAGTGTACTAGATGTAAAAAACCAATTTATGTTGAATTGGTAGCATGTTTGTTTCGTATAATAATTGTAGTAATCTATAGTTAATGAATGTAAATAATTCGTTTTAAAATGAATCACTTTAAAGGCCCGATCGTGCCTTTTTACAAGTGTACTAGATGTAAAAAACCAATTTATGTTGAATTGGTAGCATGTTTGTTTCGTATAATAATTGTAGTAATCCATAGTTAATGAATGTAAATAATACGTTTTAAAATGAATCACTTTAAAGGCCCGTTAGTGCCTTTTTACAAGTGTACTAGATGTAAAAACCAATTTATGTTGAATTGGTAGCATGTTTTGTTTCGTATAATAATTGTAGTAATCATAGTTAATGAATGTAAATAATACGTTTTAAAATGAATCACTTTAAAGGCCCGATCTTTGCCTTTTTACAAGTGTACTAGATGTAAAAAACCAATGTATATTCAATTGTTAGCATGTTTGTTTCGTATAATAATTGTAGTAATCGATAGTCAATGAATGTAAATAATACGTTTTGAAATGAATCACTTTAAAGGCTCCGTTTAGTACCTTTTTACAATGTATTGATGTAAAAAACCAATGTATATTCAACGGTAGCATGTCTGTTGAGTATATATGATTTAGTAATCGAAAGTAAATGTAAATAATTTGTTTGAAAATTAATCATTGTAAGGGTCCGTTAGTGACTTTTTACAGGTGTAGTATATGTAAAAAAAATAGATATTCAATTGATAGAATAAATCTTGTGAAAATAGGATTGTATTAATGAAGTCAATGAATTAAATAATATCGTTTTAAAAATATGATTT
>ML133427.1:3051500-3065635 GCA_003864495.1 Nemopilema nomurai
TTTTCCAATTGTACTGATGTAAAAAACCAATTTATGTTGAATGGTAGCATGTTGTTTCGTATAATAATTGTAGTAATCATAGTAATGAATGTAAATAATCGTTTTAAATGAATCATTTAAAGGCCCGTTAGTGCCTTTTTACAAGTGTACTAGATGTAAAAAACCAATTATGTTGAATTGGTAGCATGTTGTTCGTATAATAATTGTAGTAATCGATAGTAATGAATGTAAATAATACGTTTTAAAATGAATCTTTAAATGCCCGATCGTGCCTTTTTCCAATTGTACTGATGTAAAAAACCAATTTATGTTGAATTGGTAGCATGTTTGTTTCGTATAATGATTGTAGTAATCGATAGTTAATGAATGTAAATAATCGTTTTAAATGAATCACTTTAAATGCCCGATCGTGCCTTTTTCCAATTGTACTGATGTAAAAAACCAATTTATGTTGAATTGGTAGCATGTTGTTTCGTATATAATTGTAGTAATCGATAGTTAATGAATGTAAATAATACGTTTTAAAATGAATCACTTTAAAGGCCCGATCGTGCCTTTTTCCAAGTGTACTAGATGTAAAAAACCAATTTATGTTGAATGGTAGCATGTTTGTTCGTAATAATTGTAGTAATCCATAGTTAATGAATGTAAATAATACGTTTTAAAATGAATCACTTTAAATGCCCGATCGTGCCTTTTTACAAGTGTACTAGATGTAAAAAACCAATTATGTTGAATTGGTAGCATGTTGTTTCGTATAATGTTGTAGTAATCATAGTTAATGAATGTAAATAATACGTTTTAAAATGAATCACTTTAAAGGCCCGATCGTGCCTTTTTACAAGTGTACTGATGTAAAAAACCAATTTATGTTGAATTGGTAGCATGTTTGTTTCGTATAATAATTGTAGTAATCCATAGTTAATGAATGTAAATAATACGTTTTAAAATGAATCACTTTAAAGGCCCGTTAGTGCCTTTTTACAAGTGTACTAGATGTAAAAAACCAATTTATGTTGAATTGGTAGCAGTTTGTTTCGTATAATAATTGTAGTAATCTATAGTTAATGAATGTAAATAATTCGTTTTAAAATGAATCACTTTAAAGGCCCGATCGTGCCTTTTTACAAGTGTACTAGATGTAAAAAACCAATTTATGTTGAATTGGTAGCATGTTTGTTTCGTATAATAATTGTAGTAATCTATAGTTAATGAATGTAAATAATACGTTTTAAAATGAATCACTTTAAAGGCCCGTTAGTGCCTTTTTACAAGTGTACTAGATGTAAAAAACCAATTTATGTTGAATTGGTAGCATGTTTGTTTCGTATAATAATTGTAGTAATCCATAGTTAATGAATGTAAATAATACGTTTTAAAATGAATCACTTTAAAGGCCCGATCTTTCCTTTTTACAAGTGTACTAGATGTAAAAAACCAATGTATATTCAATTGTTAGCATTTTTGTTTCGTATAATAATTGTAGTAATCGATAGTCATTGAATGTAAATAATACGTTTTGAAATGAATCACTTTAAAGGCTCGTTAGTACCTTTTTACAATTGTATTGGATGTAAAAAACCAATGTATATTCAATCGGTAGCATGTCTGTTGAGTATAATGATTTTAGTAATCGAAAGTAAATAGTAAATAATTTGTTTGAAAATTAATCATTGTAAGGGTCCGTTAGTGACTTTTTACAGGTGTAGTATATGTAAAAAACCAATAGATATTCAATTGATAGAATAAATCTTGTGACATAGGATTGTATTAATCGAAAGTCAATGAATTTAAATAAATCGTTTTAAAATGATTTATTGTAAAGGCTGGACAGTTCCTTTTAACAAGTGCAGTAGCTGTATAAAACGTCGAGCCCTTTTAGAAATATATGACGAAGTCGATATTAAAAAAGAGGACACACCAGCAAAAGCTACCGTAGAGATCATCACTATGAGCTTGGAATGTAAAGTTGATAGCCTAAATTCGTTTAAAAAAACAATTTTAATAAACCTTGCAAAGAAGGCAATTTTTAATAATTTTTTTTATTAAAGTCGGTAAAATTTTATTAAATTTCCAACAAGGAACTTCTGCACCCGCTATTGAAGCAAAGACCCTGAAATCCCTGAAAAGAAAAAATATTTGAATATGCGATTGAATAAAAATGTGCCAGTGATTGCTCTGTGCTTTATAAAGGTTTAAAAAGCGGATCAAATTCTGATGACAGGTGTAAAGCGGCATTGCATCTAATAAATTTGGCAAACTAAACAGGAAATCGACCAAAGTTAAAAATAGATTTATTAAATGATAAAACGCATCGTTTGAAGCGAAGGTAACCACTAAAACGAACACTCGAGTAAAAATAACGCTACTATCGTTGATGTAAATAACAAAAAGCGATCAAAATCTTGCAAACGCATCTCAAAGACGTGCTTTATCCCAATTAAGTGGCAGTAAAACATCGATTCGGAGACTGAGTTTAAAACCTCGAGACGCAGCAGTGCAGTCAAGTTTGTGTGATTTGCAAAAGGATGCAGAGATCATACGGCGGAATATTTTTCTGTACCAGCATTTTGCTGCTTTCACCTCTGAGCGTAGCAGCAAACTCATTGCTGATCTATGGTTTATGCAAATCAAGGCAGCTCCAAAACGCCTCTAACAAGCTGATAGTACTAATGTGCATATCCGACTTGTGCCAGGGCATGTTCGTGTTACCAGCATTGGCCATAAGTCGTGTACCAGGAGCATCAGTGGACCAACATGTGATAAATGCATTCACCTTATTGAGCTACATCTTCATCTACACTTCGATCCAAATAATAATCTGCATAGCAGTAGATCGTTATATTCACGTTACCAGGTCGAATCTGTTCCAATGGGACATAAAAAATCATCGTCTGGCAATCCTTGTTGTGTTCTGCCTTATAAATGCATCTGGAATAGCAGTACTATACATGATTCCCATATTTTGGCTGTTCCTGGCTATTTCCGTTTGTAATTCCCTGGTTTTTTCTGTCTTGTCTATTTTATATGTTGTTATGTATAGACGACTTAAACAGCACCAGACTGGTACCCCAATGCTACCCAACAACAGCAAGACAAATGGCTCGGAGCGGAACAGCAATAAAAACGATCCGGATAGCAACAGCAATAAAAACGACTCGGAGCACAACAGCAAAAAACGATCGGGAGAACAACTGCAATAACAACGATCCGGAGGAAAACAGCAATAGAAACAACCCGGAGGACAACAGCGAGAAAAACGACCCGGAGCGCAAGTGCAAGAGATTACGTGACGTTAATGCATTCAGAGTGAAACTTTCTGCTATCAAAACCATCCGCTTGGTGATAGCATCTATGTTCATCTGCTACATCCCTTACAATGTCATTTACCCTGTTCGAAAATTCTACGTGTTGCAACTCAATCGTCAGCCAAGCGAGATGCTAAAACTGCTGGCAACACTGAGCGCCTTCTTGGTATTTTGCTCAACGGTCATCGATTCTATTATTATAATCTACGGCAACGCGAGATGCCGGAGAGCTGTTTCATTGCTCTTTCGGAAAACAGCAGTTACAAATGGCTGAAGCGGGAATAAAGCTACCGATGTATATTAGAGCAAATCAGTGTATTGGAAAGGAGGGTCATACCCAGTCAAAGTCGAGCTATAGTCCAAGTAGGTTTACTGAATAAGTCTTTCAACTCCTCGCTCAACACCAAATGCTTGACAATGGGAGTGCAAAGCCACTTAGTAATAAGGGACTATCTAGGGGATGTCCTTCTTGTGAAGGCATACATAAACAGGATGGTTTGTATTTACCGAATGCTGGGCTTCCTTTTGGAATGAGATTCAGATTCATTCTAGCCATTCTCAAGATTTACCAACGATGTTAGAGAAATTCACTGAACCAAAATGAAGAGAGAATGTCAATAATAATCAGAGGAACAGGGATAGAAGGCTAGCACTGTGCTAGAAACACATCACCAGGAATGCAAACAAACCAGAAGACTTGCTCTAATCAATAAAATATGCATCACTTGAAACTCATAATTGTTTATGAAAATATACATTTCAATGTGAATAGTTATTAAAAGTTATTGTAAAGTAGCAAGAGTTTCTTTGATCATTAGATTTTTCAGCATAATTCATTCCTCTATTCCAACTGGTAAAATAAAAGGAATAGTGTCATTGAATCATTCTTCCTGTCCAGCTATTTCTAAAGCTAGAAATAAACTCTTCTGCTCATTACCTTAGTTAAAGCATAACTTGAATAGTATATCAAAAGAGGAAATTTTTTATTGTATTGTGGTAACTTTATGAGGTGTTAATATCATGAGCATGATCTTCCTTGTGCAAAAACTGCATGTGTCAAATAGGAAATATACATGAAAGCAATAGTGGAAAGGTGTCACTGTCCTTTTTAACTCCAAGCCATTAAATCCCTTAATATCAGAAAACATTTGCACTCAGTTAAACAAGTTAAAGTATATTTAGGCAGGGAATCTTATGGAATAAGCAGCAGAAGAGATAAAGCAGTTGGTGATTGTAATCATTATTAGTTATTATCATCATCATTATGATTAGGTAATTGTTATTACAATACATGTATACACCATTTGATGGTTTATTTTCTATTACGCTTGACAAAAAATTTAATCACTTTAAGTATTGCACAAAATAAAGAGCCAATTTGATGGGGAAACATTTGCTATATTCCACTTTTAACATCTTCCTCAATTTCCCATCAATTGTTCAATAATTAGAGCAGATTGTATTTTGTTGCTCTTGAATTTCAATGCTTTCACCATCCTTGAAAATAAAACAGTTTATGCTACCATGATGGAAATGCCCCATTTCTATTAGAAGCTGAAGCTTTACTTTAGCAGTAAACTCTTCACTGAACTTTAGGGAAGATTTGAGACAGAAATCAACTGACTGAACATTTCATTCCTATTTCATTACTTTACTCCCTGATCACATCCCATTCCTTAGTAACTTGTAAAACATATGTTTCATCTATTGTTTTAAGATATAGAATCTACCAAATAAATTTGCATTTTACACCAAAAAACAAATATGTTTCCCTCAAAACAAAGAAAGCGGTTTTATCAACGAATTTACATGAATTTTTTTAAAAGAAAATAGTTTGGTTCTTCTTGATATTTTTTCTTAGAAGGCATGTTTCAGGGTTGTACCCCGAAAAAGTAACAATACAAATTTTGACACCACTGTCAAAAGTCCCCCGCACGGAACGGTACGCAAGAGTAAAAATGACTACCCACTGGACAAGGCCTAAAGTATGGAGTTGGAAATGGAAATTTCAGTCACAGGGATTCGATAAAATTAGGAAAGCACAGTAAAGACAATTATATAATGCAGAATTGACTGTTAAATTTACGTCACCTGATTTAGAAGTTTGAGGTTGGGAAGTATTCAATCGATCTCGGTAATGCTTGGTAACAACTAAAAACTCTGGATTTGACTACACACTACTTCCCGCCAATTACAAACACACAATCAAATACACAAACGAGGTTACATTGTTTACTTACGTGTCTGGTGGCGAGTAACCGAGTAACCTTTACGTGAATTAAATACTTGGCTGTAACGAGGAATTTGTTAGGGCCAAATACAAGGATTAATTTAAAGTGCAGTGATGACCAATTTGTGCAGTGATGAATTGAAAACGTGCAGTGTTGAATTTAAAAATGTGCAGTGATGAATTTAAAAATGTGCAGTGATGAATTTAAAAATGTGCAGTGATGAATTCAAAAATGTGCAGTGATGAAGTTAAAAATGTGCATGTGAGTTGGATGTTTTCAGGATAAAGACAAATGAATACAAACCATCATTGAGAATCAAATGAGATAATGTAATCAAGCTGCAAGTGGAACTCAACTTAAACCAACTTTAACAAATAACAATATAAATAGTATACAGTTGGTCACAAACGCACTTTATAACGACTTTGAATTTGAAAGTCCGTATGCTAGTTATACGACGTGGCAACAAGACTCAGCCAACTCAGCACGAGTTTGCGCATCCCTTTGTTCAACGAAATTTCAATTAGATGCATCAGTGCTTGCTGTTAGGTTTTATTGGCCATTTTCTAGGCTATATGATAACCAAACAAATTATATCTTTATGTATCTATTACCAATGTTATACCACTGATCCCTATTCCGAAAGTAAGCTGTCAAAGCTCTACTAAAAACAAGCATTTAGCATACCCCAGGATAAACTAACAAAACTTTATCTGGAACTTGATAACATTATTACATATCTGCAAAGAAAGTACTCTCAAGTTCCTAAACCCTCAAATGGGGAAGTCAAAATAGATCGAAATGCTTAGATTTTCCGAAATTATGTTTAAATTTGGGGGCGTTCAAAAGGAATTTTGCATGGAATACATAATTAGGGGGTGTTAATGAATGGAAATGAGTATGCAAAACTGCTTAAAATTGGAGTCCCCCCCCCCCCATTTTTGCATTGCACGGCGAAAAAGACCCAATGCCATTACCACAATCAAATGGTCTGCTTTCTCTTTGTTTTGTATGAAACACAATACACCACAATAATTGGAGTGAATACCATTTCTATCTTTGTTTTATATATGGATAAGGACCTTTTTGGTTTGGGTGTTCATAAAGTTAGCCAGGCATAGTTTTAAAAGATTAGTAGCAGTTACAGATTTGTATTATTCAGTTAAAGAAGACAAACCTCATATCATATGAAAGAATGTTTAAAATATAGTAAGGCTATGTTTTGGATAGTTCTTAGACAGATTGAAATATTCAACAAGATTAGAGATCTAGTCTCTAAAAGACAGCTTTCTATGAAAGAAACAGCTAGAAACAGTTAATCTGCCTGAAAAGGATCAATGAATAACTTATAAACGCGATAACTTGAATTCCATTTCATTTCCCCCATTCCCAAGAAATACTATATTGACTCCATAGGGTGGAAGTGAAGAAAAACTTCCCTATAATCAGGTTTGCTACTCTGTTTTCTTTTGATCACGTTTGATATGTTCTGGTAAGATGTATACATATAATCAGTGGTGACAGTAGTTAGGCTAAATTGCACTGAAAGTGTTCCAGAAAATAATGTCATACATTTTTGTCTCTCCAAGAAAGGACAAGTAAAATCTTAGCTACACTCCTAACCACACCCAGTTTGGCCCCGAAAATCTGCGATTTACGCTGTTTTGTGCAGTGATGAAAATTCCTTAAATTAATGCCTGGCCAAGAAGGAACTAGAACGGGTGTTTAAAAATTTCTTTGTCAGTAAAGCATTGAGATGATCGCTGTCTGAATCCGTTCCTTGAAAACCTCTTGTTAAAACATTACCATTACATATATACACTGATTCTTCAGAAAGGGCCTACGTCTTCACTGCCCCTGCAGCTCCGGTGCACATGGATTCGTTGATTCTGATATCTGTTCAAGGCTTTTTGTGGTAATATTTATTGTTCGAGATATATTCTAAGCTGCAAATGTAATCACCTGATTTCCAGTTCACTGTTTCCCGTTCTTTACGATCTTGCATTGATATTGCATTACATTGAATTGGGATGCTGCTTCTTGGAACAATTATAGATGCAACAGGAAGGCGGAAGGAGTGAAAATACCATGTTGATAAATAAAATAACATGCAACCAAACGTATCTGGCTTTCTTCAATCGCAAAACACTTGAATCTGATCGAGAAAATGATTCTCCATAAAAAATTTATTCTTCAAGAATTGAATGGCTGTTTTTTGAGCCGCATGGCGACCAAGCGATGAAGAGAGTATATGAAAGATTTCGTGATCAATGTTGCCTTGAAAGTACATTCATTTAGCAATGCGCCAAACAAATATCACATATATCTTGCTTTACTAAGAGTGCACATGAATCTTTCTTTCTCTAAAAGCCTGTGCATCAAAGATAATTCAGAAACTTACCTACAGCTGCACTTTCAACGCAGAGAACAACAGATGCTTTCGTTTATTGGAAACAGAACTTTTCTGTTTGCCAGATTTGATAAATCTAGTAATAATTGAATGCAGGCAGGTGACCCTGACTCACTCAAGCAAACTGAAACATGCTGGCTGTTCGAGTCCCAGGAAGGCATCTGCAATATGGTCAACTGGAAGAATTGGGAGGGAGGCCATTCAGTCAAAATCAACGGCACTTTGCCTCACTGCCTATCACTGGTTCCAAGCAGCGACCGCAATGTGGCCACAACTATCTGCGGATGCTTGTCCTTTCTATTTGTCGTTCTCAATATCATTTCAAATACTCAAATACCTGTTTTTTGGACCTTCCCGATCAAGACAGCAACGGATATTTTCGATCAAGCTGATTCTCATTATGGCGATCACAGATTTGTGCTTGGGCATTTTTATACCTCCGATCTTCGGCATCTTTTGGATCACTGGAAAGCAAAGGGAATGCGTTGCGGGCAAAATACAAGTACTCATCACTTTCTGTTTAGAGTATGATTCCTTTGCGATGTTCATTTGCGTATCAATTGATCGGTATCTTCACACTACAAGGCAAATTCGTTACAATGCATTGATGAACACTCGCCTTATGATGGCATTGGTCATCACACCTGGCGTGCTTGCTATTTGCCTTGGTATGTAGCTTGTCACATTTTCTTCATTCTATCTACACGTGGCATTTATCGTGGTCAACATTTCAAGAATGCTCCTTGCTGCTTGATCAATCGAAAGAGTGCTATTAGGAGGCACCAGACAACCGTTGTCTTACAGCTTAACCAAAGCAATCGTGCCAAGGCTGTTTCCGACCGTGATCAAAGTACGACTCTTTCTGCTGTCAAAACAATTTGGATTGTCATTGTGGGTTACTTTAATTGCTACTTTCCATACAACTCTTAGTCTATCTTGTGGACTAATTACACATTTCATCTCAAAACGAATCCAGGACAACTTGTTAGCGCCGTGTATCACTGGGCCATTTTATCAATGTTTAGTGCCAGCTTCATTAGCTCTTTAATAATAATAAATGGCAACTCAAGGTGTAAAAAAGAAAACTTGGCACTTTTCCGAAATAGCAGAGTAAACGACTGCTAAATTTTAAAAATCTAGAAAATGTTTAACAAGACGGCAAAGTATATAATATCCTTCTAGCACCCGAATGTAGGTTTAAGGACACTGAGAAACTTTATGCATATTGTGCAGTGGCCTGGTCCTTCCTCTTATGTGATGACATCTCGTGATTCCTTGTGCCTGGAATTACAGAGAGCTTTCGACTCTACCCATTCTATGTGCAAGTTTGGTCAAGCCAATGATTCGAGTCACGGACCACGAGCCCCTAACCACTGAGCCATCCTCGCATCTCATGGAAGACAAAGAAGCTCATGGAAATAATCCCAAGATAACGAGATCAAGGCTGAAACCTTTTAATGAAGAATTTTTTATTCCAGCTAATTTTGAGTGTTCTAAATGTATTTAGAAAGCATCGGAAAAATTGAAACTCCAAGTCTTTGCTGTTAAATTCACAAATTTTTGTTGATGTCAAACGCAGAATATCTTTATGTACGAGACATAATTCCCCCCTTCTCATAATGCAACAGAGAAAAAAAAGTCGTTGAAAATATTTTGAACATCTTAGAAGCATTTCGACCGTATCGAAGAAAGACATTATAATGTAATGAGTTCAAAAAAGCAACAAACATTGGGGATTTTCTTTGCTTGGCATTGTTTACAGGTCACAAGTCCCTTGCACAGCACAGCAAGTGTTTGTCAGCAACCATTACCGGGGTGCCATGTTGGAACTCTATCTCTAAACATCGAGGTACCTAAATTGAGGAGTTTATAACCTAAATCTTAACCTTATGAAATAACTTTGTGAAAATTGAAATATTTGAATACGTTATTTCGTCTGTTTTTAGATGAAATTCTGTCATATTTAAAGCATACACAAATCAATGTTACTGTAGAGATCATTTTGCACGTCTTTAGAGCAAGAACGTGTCAGTCAATTTTCGCAAAAAAGACAAAGGCTATAACCTACGAAAACAGCATTTTTTGACAAAATATTCGACGAAAACGGCAATTTTTTACAAAAGTTTTTCGTCTCTTTTCTGATGAAATGGGTACAAGTTAACTAGATGTTAAAAACCAATGTATATTCAATCGGTAGCATACATGTTCAGTATTGTGATTGTAGTAATTGATAGTCAATGAATGTAAATTATTCGCTTTCAAGTGAATCATTGTAAAGGCTCGTCAGTGCCTTTTTACAAGTGAAAAATGTGACAAAGTTGGTCGTAAACTAACAAGTGCTAACGTAGAGATCATTTCTATGAGCTTGTAGCAAAAAGGTGGCTGTGAAAACTCTCTCAAAGAAACCAAGGCTATAACTATAACTCTATAATTTTCAACAATAAATTTTCGCTGATGACCCATTTTATCTGAAAACTAATTAAACAATTTATCAAGATTTACCATCTTTGTAAGTTTAATGCCTTGGTTCTTTTGTGCAAAATCGGGCTGCCACGGTTTTGCTCTATACTCATGAAAAGTGCTCTCTGAATTTGGCGGTTGTCGCCTAACCGCATACGTTCCAGCTGTAACGCATCCTTTCGCGAAATGATAATTGCGCGGCAATGAGCGGGAATACTTGCTCAAGTGACCTGGTTGGACTAGGTGGGATTTCGTATTTACCCTTTCCATGTGATAAGTTCGCCTTTCATGTGATCAGCCATCGCCCGCGAGCGAGACTATAACATCAAGTTTGCAGTTTGCTTGACAGCCAATCAGGTTGTCAAAGCTATCAAAATAACTCGGCGATTTTACAATTTGGGTATACGCTCTTCATTTACCATCAATCAATACCCCTAAACACATAACGGCCTGTGTTGGTAGTTCTAACCTACCGAAAGATTTACTTTACTTTTTATCATCGACTACGGTTCCAACAAGGAACTTCTGCTCACGCTATTGGAGCAAAGACCCTGAAATCACTGAAAAGAAAAATATTTGAATATTCGATTCAATAGAAATGTGCCAGTGATTGCTCTGTGCTTTATAAAGGTTTAAAAAGCGGAACAAAATCTGATGACAGGTGTAAAGCGGCATTGCATCTAATAAATTTGGCAAACTAAACAGGAAATCGACCCGAGTCATCAATTGATTTATTAGATGATAAATCGCATCATTTGAAGAAAAGGTATACACCAAACCAAACACTCGAGATTAAAAACAACGCGACTAATGCAGGTTAAAAGCGATCTGGATCTCGCAAACGCATCTCAAAGACGTGCTTTATCCCAATTAAGTGGCAAAAAAACATCGACTCGAAGACTGAGTTAAAAACCTTGAGACGCAGCAGTGCAGACAAGTTTGTGTGATTTGCAACAGAATGCAGAGATCATACGGCGGTATATTTTTCTGTACCAGCATTTTGCTGCTTTCACCTC
Organism: Nemopilema nomurai; assembly: GCA_003864495.1. NCBI lineage: Eukaryota > Metazoa > Cnidaria > Scyphozoa > Rhizostomeae > Rhizostomatidae > Nemopilema > Nemopilema nomurai. The sequence goes on from ML133427.1 coordinate 3,062,926, forward strand.
TGAGCGTAGCAGCAAACTCATTGCTGATCTATGGTTTATGCAAATCAAGGCAGCTCCAAAACGCCTCTAACAAGCTGATAGTACTAATGTGCATATCCGACTTGTGCCAGGGCATGTTCGTGTTACCAGCATTGGCCCTAAGTCGTGTACCAGGAGCATCAGTGGACCAACATGTGATAAATGCATTCACCTTATTGAGCTACATTTTCATCTACACTTCGATCCAAATCCTAATTTGTATAGCAGTAGATCGTTATATTCACGTTACCAGGTCGAATCTGTTCCAATGGGACATAAAAAATCATCGTCTGGCAATCCTTGTTGTGTTCTGCCTTGTAAATGCATCTGGAATAGCAGTACTATACATGATTCCCATATTTTGGCTGTTCCTGGCTATTTCTGTTTGTAATTCCCTGGTTTTTTCTGTCTTGTCTATTTTATATGTTGTTATGTATAGACGACTTAAACAGCACCAGACTGGCAACCAAATGCTACCCAACAACAGCAAGACAAATGGCTCGGAGCGGAACAGCAATAAAAACGATCCGGATAGCAACAGCAATAAAAACGATCCGGAGAACAACTGCAATAAGAACAATCCGGAGGACAACAGCCATAAAACTAACCCGGAGGACAACAGCGAGAAAAGCGACCCGGAGCGCAAGTGCAAGAGATTGCGTGACGTTAATGCATTCAGAGGGAAACATTCTGCTTTCAAAACCATCCGCTTGGTGCTAGCATCTATGTTCATCTGCTACATCCCTTACAATGTCATTTACACTGTTCGAAAATTCTACGTGTTGCAACTCAATCGTCAGCCAAGCGAGATGCTAAATCTGCTGGCAACACTGAGCGCCTTCTTGGTATTTTGCTCAACGGTCATCGATTCTATTATTATAATCTACGGCAACGCGAGATGCCGGAGAGCTGTTTCATTGCTCTTTCGGAAAACAGCAGTTGCAAATGGCTGAAACGGGAATAAAGCTACCGATGTTTATTAGAGCAAATCAGTGTATTGGAAAGGAGGGTCATACCCAGTCAAAGTCGAGCTATAGTCCAAGTAGGTTTACTGAATAAGTCTTTCAACTCCTCGCTCAACACCAAATGCTTGACAATGGGGATTGCAACGCCACTTAGTAATAAGGGACTATCTAGGGGATGTCCTTCTTGTGAAGGCATACATAAACAGGATGGTTTGTATTTACCGAATGCTGGGCTTCCTTTTGGAATGAGACTCAGATTCATTCTAGCCATTCTCAAGATTTACCAACGATGTTAGAGAAATGCACTTCAGCAAAATGAAGAGAAAATGTCAATAATAATCAGAGGAACAAGGATAGAAGTCTAGCACTGTGCTAGAAACACATCACAAGGAATGCAAACAAACCAGAAGACTTGCTCTAATCAATAAAATATGTATCCGTTGAAACTCATAATTGTTGATGAAAATATATGTTTCAATTTGAATAGTTATCAAAAGTTCTTGTTAAGTAGCAAGAGTTTCATTGATCATTAGATTTTTCAGCATAATTTGTTCTTTCATTCCAACTGGTAAAGTAAAAGGAGGAGTGCCATTGAAGCATCCCTCCTGTCCAGCTATTCCTGAAGATAGAAAAAATGCTGAAAATCTTCTGCTGATTATATTAAGTTAAAGCATAACTTAGATAGTATATCAAAAGGAGAAGTTTTTATTGTATTGTGGAGATTTCATGATGTGCTAATGTCATATGCATGATCTTACTTGTGCAAAAACTGCATGTGTCAAACAGAAATAAACATGACAGCAATAGTGGAAAGTGGTCACTGTCCTTTTTAACTCCAAGCCATTAAATCCCTTAATATCAGAAAACATTTGCACTCAGTTAACCAAGTTAAAGTATATTTAGGCAGGGAATCTTATGGAATAAGCAGCAGAAGAGATAAAGCAGTTGGTGATTTCATCATAATTGGTTATTATCATCATCATTATGATCAGTTAATTGTTATTACAATACATATATACACCATTTGATGGTTATTTTCTATTACGCTTAACAAAAAATTTAATCACTTTAAGTATGCACAAAATAAAGAGCAATTTGATGGGGAAGCATTTGCTATATTCCTCTTTTAACATCTTCCCCAATTTCCCATCAATGTTCAATAATTAGAGCAGATTGTATTTTGTTTGCTCTTGAATTTCAAAGCTTTCACCATCCTTGAAAATAAAAACAGTTTATTCTACCATTATGGAAATTTCCCATCTTTTATAGAAGTTGAAGCTTTACTTTAGCAGTAAACTATTCACTGAACTTGAGGGAAGTTTTGCCACAGAAATTAACTGACAGGACATCTCTACCTGACACTATATGCCAATATTATTCTTAAAAAATTGATAATGTTTATTCCAAAAAAATTCAGTCTTGTTAACAGTAGCCAGTGGGTAAGCATACCGGCCATTTTATACAATTTACTACTCGAAATTTCAACATGTCCGACATTAGACATCTTTGCTTTTGCATTCCTTTACTTCCGATTACATCCCATCTCTTAATTAGTTACAAAATATGTTTCATCTACTGTTTTAAGATATAAATCAACCAGAGAAATTTGTTTTTTTACATCCACGCAAAAACAAATATGTTTTGTCTAAAATCAAAGTAAGCGGCTTTATCAATGAGTTTACATAAATTCTTTAAAAGAAAATAATTTGGTTCTTCTTAAATTTTTT
>ML133427.1:3074398-3134171 GCA_003864495.1 Nemopilema nomurai
ATGCCAATGATTTCATTTAAAATCATTATATGCCTGTTTCGTGATGATACAAGTTTTGCTTCTGGACATTTCATTGTGTAGATTAAAAATAAAAACTTAAAAAGTGATAAGCAAACATCAACAAACAAATCAAAAGAGTATTAGAAAATCATTAAAATTATTAACATGAGTTGGAGAAACCTGCACTTTCTGTCATCAGCCTGAAGTCACACGCAGTTGCAAGCTTAAAAGGGAAAGAGTTGTTGGTTTTTTCCCTGTCTTGAAACACTTCAAAACTAAGGGTTCACTTGCAAAAATTTAAACCAAGCATTTAACTTTCCAGAATGGAAATGAGAACCTACAGATTTGACTAGTCTAGGGTCAAAAATGAGACTTATTAGCTAAGACTCAAAACAAATAATAAACAAATAAAGACAAAGGCAGGACTGCATAAACGGTAAAGAGGGGCCTAAAGTGAACCAATAAATGACTTAATATACTGTGTTCCTTTTGCCAAAAGAAGTCAGCCTTGAATGGGCTTACCTCAGCTCCTCCTCCAAGTGCTTTGCCATTGAGAGCAGCAACACTTATCAAAGGCAATTCCATAAATCTGGTAAGAGTCTCTTGCATGTATTCACACATCATTCTACCCTCGTCTGGTGTCCCAATCTCCTTCATCACCGCATTAAGGTCTCCTCCAGAGCAAAATGTGTCACCATAGCCTCTTAAAATAATTGCTTTCCCTTCTTTCCAAGATTCCAACTCAGAAACAACATCTTTTAAAGCAACCATCATGTGTCCAGTTAATGCATTCTTCCTCTTTTTATTTTCTACAGTTACTACTGCAATACCTGTGGCATTGTCTAATTCAAGAATTATTTCTCCATTTCCATAATTTGAAAGTCTACTTAAAAATTTCTCCATTACATCTGGTGGAAACTTTTTATCTGTGGGGTTATATGTAGACATTAATTTTCTACAGCCATAAATCGTTTTTGACTTTTCAATGGATCTGCATAAATGTCGGACAATCATGGCTGAATATGTGTACCTGAAAGAAAATTAATAAGATCAACTTGAAACACCAGATAATGGGTATGTTCTAAGAGCAAAATAACAGTCAAGTAGCAAATACAACTTTAACAGACACACACTTTTCTGATAAATGCTTTTAAACCGAAAAACCTTTAGTACATAAGGAGAACTAAACTACAGTCTGAGACTACTGTTCATGAAATAAATATTTGATATATGGGCTTGTGGCTTTCCTGGGCGTATCAGAGACCCCCCCCCCCCCCCCCTCCTTAGAAAAACATGTGCACTTCTGTTCCAGTAGCAGCAGAAAAAGCCAAAAATCACAAAAGGCTTTAGGTGCACTGTGTTGATTTCCCCTCTACTGTTGAGTATTGCTTACTGAACAAAACCTTCTTTCATCCCATATCGGGCAAAACCTACGGCCATCCATATCAACAATTCATCTCATCAAAATTGTCGTCACTGTATGTTTTGGCGCAATCTGAATTCTCTATAAGATGTTGTCCTATAGCCGAATCGCAATAAATTTGGGCATTGACGCCAAAACATACAGTGATGACAATTTTCGTATAATTGGGCAAGTAAGGTCGTCCTTTCACCTAGGTGTTTTGGAAACTGTCTATATTTCAATGGAAAATCCCATTCTTTGTAGACAGAAAGAGTTCGTCTTTTCCCTTGGCTCTTCTAAAGTTAGGTGTTAAGTAACGCAGATTGGTCAATTATAACCAATCACGCGTTCTGCTTTTCACCCTCTAATGTTTTCGATCCGCATCTGGCTATTTATTCGGTCAGTTTTTGGTTATTTTCCGACGTTTGCATACTCTGACTCTGAGGAGTGTCAGACGAAAAAAGTACTTCTAATTCCGCTTTTTTCCAGCAATTGTGAAGTTTTGTACCACAAAGCACTTGTTCAAAAATTACATTTCAATCACTGCATTACCAATGTGGGACTAGCAGCAGATTCCAGATGAGTTTTTACGCAAAAAGCACTAAAAATACCACCCAAAAAAATCATGATGGTACTGGCCAGTGGCCACCTCCCACTTCTGTGAAGAATAAAAGCTAGATTTAATTCATTGTCTTGTTCAAAACTCTTACCAGAAATAGGCATAAAAGACCTTGGGCTTTCTGTTGATGGAGCTAGCGATAGCAGTCCTATTTGTCGATTCTGAGAGGAAACAACCTGCAGCTTCTTTCCTTTTGCAGTTGCCTCGACTTCACCGATGCTCACCTTCATGTCACCTTACCGAGTAATCGGTATGCCGTTGTGGTTGTTGTACTGGTTTCCGGCCCGGCTGAGCGACCAAGAATATTCACTCTGCAACTACTAGAGGACTTGTCGGCCAAGAATATTCACTCTGCAACTACTAGAGGACTTGTCGGCCAAGAATATTCACTCTGCAACTACTTCGGTAGAAGTTAAACAAATAAGAATTAAATTTGCACTTTTGTTATATCCAGCTTAGACAAAAAGGAACCACTACGGTACTAGAGTGTAAAAATGGGTGCGCTATTATTAATTTGTGCGGTAAATTTCTCATGTTACACCCCCCCCCCCCCCTCCTCTCAAAAGCCCTTTGGCATGCCACTGACCAGAGGAATCAATGTATCAGCCTTTTGGATCTACCCATAGGCGCCGACTACGTGGGGGCTTGGGGGCTCGAGCCCCCCTGGGAATTGCTATGGGGGGGGGGGGGGGCTCAGCCCCCCCTGGGAACTTCGTTTTAAATCAATCAAAGAATTGAACTGATGATACTGTAGACCATGATGTTATATCTGCTTTATTAAAATGTTTTGTTTTGTTATTATACATACTACATATGTTGTATTAAGGTTTTAAAGCATCAGGTAATTTCTCTACCTTTTAACTTTTTAAAATTTTTTAAATTTAAATTTTGAGCCCCCCCTGGGAAAAATAAAAGTCGGCGCCTTTGGATCTACCACCTACAAGCAGGGGGAACTCAAAATCTGTTTTATCATTCCGTATGAAATATTTTGCCAAAATATGAATGTTAACTTTCTTTCATCGATTCGGATTTCACTTTCTTACCTATTGGAAGTTAAGGTTACGGTGAACGTTTTCAACACGAAATTTGGTTTTTCCTTCCTAAAGGCCAAACTCTTCCTGGAATTTGGGTAAACTATACATCATTCGATGCACAAGATTGTGGCGTATCCAGCCAGATCAAAATTATTGACAAATAATATTAAATGATATTTCCCTAGCGAATTTTTTGCTCAAAAGAGTGTACCACCTTCAAAAGCTATTTTGTACCCTTGCTTGCTAAGCCTGACTTGTACCAGCAGAGAGTGCTGATCCTAAGCTACCAAAGAGTGTCTCTTCTTGAAACTATACCCTGTCAAAAACTGGCAAACAATTTTTCCACCCTCCCGCAGCTGTATTTGGGTATAAAAGACGGACCAGAGCAAATAAAAAAATGTTGCGACACATGTCAACGTCTTTGCCCAACGTCTGCCCTGGTTGGTGCAAATTTTCGAGCCATTTGATTGGTTCTTTGGTAAAATTCGGCTATCAGAATGTGAAAAAACTGAAAAATGGATGTTTTTGTCCAGAAAACGTTTACCTTAACCTTAATCAAATTGCCCAGCTAAGGGCATTACCCACCAGTTTTTGTGCAAAGAAATGTTCACTAATTTCAAATTTATGTGAATTTTCTTCCAATTTTAGCAACCAGAAGCCAAGTGGCAACAAAAATTCACCAGCCTGAGCTAGAACATTCTAGTTATAGAAATTATGCAAATCATGTTACACTTGACACCAAACTTGTTATAAAAATCTATCTAGAAAATTAATTTTGGCTTTTTATGCCTTAGCATAAAGCTGGAAATGTTTATTTTAAAGGGGATTTTGCCAAATAGATAACATCTTGTTGCTTATAATGTATGTTTTGCAACTTTGTTGGCTTGATTTCATAGCTTTGCAAAAGATAGGTATACACTGGCATTTGATAAAGAAAGGGCTGAGTCATTTCTTTCCCTTTCCTTCAATATAGGAAGTTTGATTTCCTCTTAAGGCCCTTCTTTATTAAACAATAACTTGCTTTATGAGATATATAGACAGACAGAAATTGTTAACTGAAGGCAGAAATACCACTCTGCATAGCAAGTTTTACAAAATCAACACTTCATTGGGCATTAGAAGAAGTTTCCGTTTTTACAATTAAGTCAGTTTGAAAATGTCAAGATGATCTTGATGATTTGTAGTAATACTGGTCTGCTATTATTACATATAGAAAGTGATATAAAAGTTAGAAGTTTATTCCTTGTTTTGTGTCATTACTCAGTTCGAGATGCTGCAAATCCGTTAGTCCGGTCAAAACTAACTTTATTAGAGCCTTTATCTTTGCAACATCTTTAGTTAAGTTTTCTGCTTGCTTTGTCAACAGTTCAATCTTTTTGGAGGTGAACTCTTTTCCTTCTTTCAGTGTAAACTCAACAAAGAATCCAAAGCCCACAGCAATAAAAACTTTAGAAGTATCTGTCACTTTTGCTTGGCAATAGAAATTACAACCGAGGTCTGTCATAACTTTAGCTGTCTTCTTTGACAAGCAATCTCCTTTCGAAGCTGCTTCTTCAAATTGCTCAATCGATCTTTTTAGTTGCAAATATTCTGCTATCTTAGAATATATTTCATCCCTTTGATCGGTAACCTTTTTGAGGTCTCTCTTCAACACATCATTTATAAATGACTCGTAGTACAATACTGTATCGTTTAATTCCATGTGTGCTTTGAAATTTTTATCCTTCTTGGATATGTGATTCATCGCTGCCATTTTTCTTTCTGCAATGTTGTTGTTTAGCCTCGGTTCCATTTCACCTCGCATTGGTAAGACCGCCACAATCGAAAACAGCAGACATGTTATTAGCGAAGAGAGGGACTTTTCATAAATAAGAAAAATTTTCAGAAGAGTTATAAGGACTGAGGCTTGTTACGATGGCAGGCTTTGATGAAGCAGGTCTTCCTGGAAAGCAGTACATTAAAGATGGGTTTGCAAATTGCCATGACCCATCGGAGTTCATAAGTGCGTTTCAACAGGAAAACTGTGTTCTTTTACCATCACTCCACCCTGCCCTTCATTTGCTTGATTTGCAGAATGTTCCTCGTGTGAATTTCCACCATTCGCTGTTGGAGGAACTGCGGGATAAGCTGCTCAAAAGGATAAAGGACTGTAATAAAGAAAAGCTGCAGACTTTGTTAGAACATACATTCAAGTTTGTCCATGTTGACCAGCTTCGGCCCGTTATTATGGCCATTATGAAAGAAATACCAAGCATAGAGCCTGCGTATCTGGACCAGCTCGCAGATAACCCTAAGCTGTATTCTGACTGTCCTGTTGAGGTTAAAAGACAGATTTGGATGAGAAGACATCCTCTGTTTGGTGATGCAGTTGGTCCTTTGTTGAAAGACTATTTAGAATATAAATATGCCGAAATTTTCAGCCTAGACCCGAACCCAGCAAAAAACTTCTTTGTTGTCGCACCAAGACAGAGAAGACAACACAAGATTGTAAAAGAATTAGCAACCATGATAGGTGTGTAACCTGCCTTCAAACAGCTATTTTGATTGATGAATTTAAAATTTAGTGCAAAAGTTTCTCACAGGCCCAAGGATGGTCTCTATCAATGGATATAATATGTTTAAACAGATCAGGCTATGTGTTACAGATCAGGTATTCTAAGTATCTTAACATTCTTGCAAGAAATTAAATTTTGTGTCATGTATTCTTTTAAGTTTTGTCATGCCAAATTCTCTAGTCTGACATGGTTGACCTAGTCTTTGCACTGAGGCAACACCAAGTGTTATTGAAAATGAAGGTGGTCAAAATTTGCTTTCAAGTTCTGTAAGGGTTCACTTGTATTCAAGACTTTTTTAACAAGTGCCAAATGTCCATTCTGCCTTTTCCCTTCTGTGTAAAGTTCAGAACTTTATTGTTATTATTGAATTTTCACTTTTTCGTTAATACTGCATGGTTTTTATATATGATTTATCATATTGTAGGGAGATCTATTGAGCTGTACAATTTGCTTTTGCAGTTTTTAAGAACCCTGTTCTTAAGAACTAAAGAGGTTCATTATTGCTCTCTGCGTGCAGAAATTCTTATGGCCTTCCATGATGCAGACATTTCAGAAATTAGGTCTGTTGACCCTTGTCACAAGTTTGCCTGGTGTCTTGATGCCTGTATAAGAGAAAAGAATCCAGATAGTAGGAGGTTGAAAGAGCTTAGAACTTTTATTGATGGAATGAAGAAGGGAGAAGAAGAAATAATTGGGTGAGTTGTCTTGCCATGAAGAATTAAAACCTTTGTTGGTTCTACAGTTTTTGCAACATTAGGTATGAACAGGGTGATCTTGTAAATTTTTCTAATGTTCCTCTGTGCAAATTCCTCTTTGCCAACATGTTTTATTGTCATTTTATTTCTATCTCTAATGGTAAAAATTACATTCCTTGGCATTGAACTTTGCTGTTGAATACAAGATAGCTGTAAGCAGTCTTGGTCGTTTGATGTGTGCGATCGCACGTGCACGCATCGGCACACGCATGACGCCAATAATGCCAGCGATTTATCGCACACATGAGATGTATATTTGACCGTTGCTTTTGACCTTCATAAAATTGTAGAAACAACAAATTTTCGCCCTCTGCTATTCGGAAACAAATTTTGTACTGTCACAATACCGTTTTTGAAGGAGACAGTGTAAAGAGGGTCTGAAAAAGCCAGATATGTAAGAGTGTGAATCACACGCATGAAGGAAATAATGCGTGTGGTTTACAACACGCATGGTGATTTTCTTATGACAAAGACTGTGTAAGTTAAACAAATTTTTTTGTTCTATTTCACGAGGATCAAACATTAGGAAGTTGCAGGCTTGGTATCTTGTTGGTATGGGTATTTCTTTGTGGACTAATTTTCCATTTACACCAAATGCACCAAATACATTGGCTGTTTTGACTTTGCAGAGATGTTGCAATGATTGCATGCGACCCATTTGCTGTGAACACTTTGGCCTCCAGTATTTTGTCATTTTGTAGTCGAATGATAAAAACAGAAGCCTTACCAAGGGTTTGTTGAATTTTTTTTTAGATTAAGGCTGTCCTAAGTTAAAAGTGTCACATTTAAATACTGTATATTTTGTTAATTTCCCATCTCATTTTTTCTTTTTGCTAGATGGGCTGTAAGCCATTCATGAGCAAACAATAATTCTAGGCCTTGAAGTATTTCAATGAACACCATATTGTAAAAACTATGAGGATGATGTTTAGAGCTAGTTGCAATGCTTTCAAACATTAGTAGAATGGCAAAGCAATGCTTAAAACTTTTGAATTCTCAAGTCAGCATCTTATCTCATGAAAATCACTGAAGAGAGCCACAAGTTTTTGGTAGTGGCTAGATCTTTTCCTATGGTTCTTAAATATTAGAAACACACTACATTCTCAACTGACTCAAATCAGACTTTTCAAGTTTGTAGTTGTCAAAAATAAACTTTAAACTTTCAATTTTTTGTTGCTGTTTCTTTAAGAAATAGTTATGGCTGTTATTTATTATTCACAAAGTAACATTTTTCATTTCAGGCTACACCAGACCTTATGTTTCTAGTGAGAATTTTCACTCTTAGTTTGTCAGCATGGGAGATGATTAGCAAGCAACAGTTCAGAGAGCCTCCTTTGGTGAATGCTTAAATTTTTCTTAATTAGAAATACATTTATCTGCATAGATAGCCTTTTTACTTAAAGGGTTAAATCCTCTCTCAACTGTTTTCTGGCCAGGGCTGATGTTTGACAGTATAATTCTCAAATCTATAAACCAAAAGAATGTTTTGTGGCTCAAAACTTCACTATAGCAAGAGGCAGCAGGGTTATAACTTTTGCCAATTTAAAGAGTTTTCCTCTGACACTCCTCAAGGTATGCAAACGTTGAAAATTGACCAAAAGCTGACAAAATAGACAGCCAGTTGCAAATAAAAACTGGATGTGAGAAGAATGCATGATTGGCTGCCTAATGACCAATCAGCATCCACTTCAAACATTATAGAGGAGCCTAAGTGTAAAGACGTGCTTTTGTGCTACATAGAATTTTCCAAGTTCATTTATATCAATATTTGCATAGACAGATCAATATACTTTCATATGCACATTAGATATGAAAATATTCCCCCATAATCCCATATCGAAGCAATAAGTTACAGCACATTCATAAAAAGCAAGAAGTCCTTAATCACAGAACTATGCTACCTCGAGTTTATCAACAATTTTCGTTTTGTACTCTTAGAATAATGATATTATCACTCGATTTCTACCATCACTGGCCTCATTGATGCTCGAGGAACATATCCATGCTATCTCAGAGAAAATCAGCCATCATTCAAGCAAAGTGAACTTTCCACACGTGCTCCTAGATTATGTGCAGGAAAATTTCATAGCAGCCACCCTTGGCTGGTATTTTATCATATACCTTATACAGCATGCAAAGAAGTAAGTTTTTTCCCTTTCCATGGTATTGTTTAGGTTGGTTTCCTGTTGCCATGCATGCCTTTTTAAACAGCTTTGAAAGAAATTGACTAATTACATTTATCTGCGTTCGGTGCTGAAAGTGCCAAACATCTTTTATTGTTAGTATTTGCAGTTCTGCAAACCTACTATATTCTGCAAAAATGGAAAGAAAGAGCACTTGATAATGCGATTGAAATCAAGCGATGAACTCTTTCGACTTTCCTTGGTAGTTTAGTCATATGAAATTATGCAGTTGCCATTTTCCCAGAGTTAACTTGTTTTGCATTTGTTTCAGAGGAATGCTTCATTGCGTACTGCCAAAGTTTTGCCGAATCAGCAAAGAAAACCCGCCGAATGACTGTCTATTGAACACGATAACCAGTGGATTGCTACGACACTCAGATGACTTCCACTCTGCAGACTACTGCTCTTTGATCTTTGATCAGTTCTTGTTTACCTGGCTCCCACAAGAATCCATCTTGCATCACTCCCTTCGTCTGCTTTGGTTTACCCATGTGAAAATTGAGAGCAGTGTTATGGTGGGACTGTTGACCACCACCCAACCAACTGGCGAGGTATGCCCCCTGCTTTGGCTCCCTGCTTTGGCCTTATCGCATCATTTTCACTGCTTTATCCGCCCCTTCTGTCCCCCTCTAGCCTATTGCTTTCTTTCTAAATCTAAGGAAGAAAATTCAGAAATAACAGGACAATGATGCAAACATTTTTCAAAGCCTTTCCTTTTCAATGTCAAATTTTATGTTGTAGCTTATGTTTCCGGTCCAGCTGCCTGGTATTGCAGTTGCTGTTCGTTATACTTTGCGCCCAGTTGATGTTTCGATATGTTCAAGTTGCATTTAGTCGTGGTGTGTATCAAACAGCCAGAGAGGCTTGCATCACTGGCACTAGCTACTTATGACCTACTACCGAATGTCACTGATGTAAATATGATAGAAGGGATGTTCTTCTAAACGTCGCTTGCTTCCGTTACAGCACGCGGAGAGCATTCACGACCTCCATGCCAAGCTGGTGGATGCCGTTGCTTCCTCCAAGGCAAGCACACCGTCGAGCGTCGAACAACCAAACTCACTGTCACCGGCCATTTCACCGGTCATTTCCCCTGGGCTTAGGACTCCGCCATCTATGTGAGAGGACGTTTTCCATTAAGGATGGAACCCAGGCAACAAGTATGCACAGTGTGTGAGAATGGATCTAAGCTAGGCCCGTATCCCTCACCGCTCACAGATTTTTCTAATCATGGATTTATTTCTTGAGGAACTGAACCCATCCGTGCCGTAAAATCCATCATCATCATCACCATCATCATCATCATCATCATCATCATCATCATCATCATCATCATCATCATCATCATCATCATCATCATCATCATCATCATCATCATCATCATCATCATCATCATCCAAAACAATTCGCATGTCAGTGTTGTGTACACGCCGCTTTCGTGACTGCTGCTGACGTCATCATGTAAATTGGATCGCCTCCATCAAGTATCACTAACGTTTGTTAGAATCAAATGTTGTAGTTTGTATTTCGTCAAGATTTATTGGAGTTTTTCTGTTTATCAGAAAGACATTATGCGCAGCTTGAAATGGCAGAAAAGATATTAAAAAGCAATATTTATTTGTTGCCGTCTTCTTGGAATTCGCATACGGCAGTGATAATGCAAATGCATCAAGGCAGTAATAATGCAATCAAATTCCACTAGTTTTATTAATTACATCTTAGGCTTTACGCATTCGAGAAGCAGTCAGTTAATTACACCAAAACACATTGGCAACGATTTTTGAAAATTCTTTGCACCACGCTTTCCGTTGCACCATGTGACCCCTCCTTCTGCAAAGGTGCGTTTGCAGATTTATCCTGGTCTGCAGCCAAATACTAATTCGGTTTCGAATTGTTTGCATATTTTGCAGTAATCAACAGTTTATTGACGCATAAACAGGCAAAGGGGAAAAATTTCGCTGTCTTGTGAATCGATTAAACGTGGGATGTAGGCTGTAGAGTCAGGTGATATGGCGGTGCACCCTAGGCAACTTTGATTTCTAGAAAACGTGGAATGCAGGCTGTAGAAAGGGCAGTTGACTATTCAAGTATGTCAAAGAAACATCAAATCAGGATTTGCACCAAATTCTTTAAAATCAGGCATTTTATCGATCACAGCAAGGGCACATGTGAATGGAACTATAAATATATATTTAACTCGCCTTTCTGAATGTTTATCTAAAAATTATTAAAACTTAATGCCCAAGGCTCATTTGGGTAACGTTATACAGGGCCGTATACCGTTCGTTGTGAAGAAGCCCCTCTTGCTTGCCCCATTTTTTGACACTGCCATCTTTGCCATCTTTAGAAAGGGTATTTCCTATCTTTTGGAAATAAATGAATTCTATATATTTCCTCAACCTGTCAATCAAATTTAACGATAACGTCTGAGGGAAAACGAAAGATCTCGTGCAGAGCCTTACGACCATACAGAAGAAAGAATGAGATCACGTGCAGTGCTGACAATGGGGTCGTAAAGTATAATTCAGACTGCAATTGAAATTGCCTCATTTGTGGCAAGCACGAGAGCTTGGTGAGGAAGTGAATGTGCTCAGGAGGTTTGAAAATGACGGACAGAGGTGTGCTTAAATTCATCATGAAACGTGCCCCGTGGAAGAAGAAGCACAAGCCCTTGTCTTCCTACAAATGCGGAATAAACATTGCAGTTCTTGGTGCTACCGGCGTCGGGAAATCCTCGATTCTCAATCGTATAACACAATGTTGCTTCACAGAAATACACTTTCCGACCAAAGTAGATACAAAGGAGCATGTTGTTGCTGTAGAGAACGTGGAGGCTACGCTTCGACTGCAGGAAGTATCCAACAACGTTGAATTCTGCTTGACCCGACGAAGGATAATTCACGAAGCGGATGGATTCATTCTGGTCTTTTCGCTCGCCGATAAAAGTTCGTTTGAGGAGCTGGAGGTTTTCCGGCTGCATATCGAGTCCCTAAAGGGGGTCGCAGCCTCTGAATTGCCAATTATTGTAGTGGGAAACAAGAGCGACTTGACAGGCAGTGAAGTAAGCAATGATGAAATTACTAAATGTTGCATAAACCAAATGGATAGTTTGTACTTGGAATGTTCTGCTAAAACGAACAGTGCAGTTTCGCTGATTTGCCCTACGTTATTGGACGAGCTGGGGATTTTCGGCTTGCTCTACAAAAAAGTAAAGGAAATCCAGTTCAAGCAAGAAGTCTCGAAGGTAGCGAGAAACGGGGTTCACGTTGAAGGTGTGCCAGGCACTGTAGGTCTGCATGTGGCACACTGTAGCTGCATCGTAAGACAAAGCCGGATCCAAGAATCGTTAGAATGGCAGGCCCTGGTAGGCTAGAGACAACGTGAGGTGGAATTTCGAGGACGAATGGGTAATCTTATTGTCCCTACTCCTCGCCCAGGCAAAGCAAGGCAGAGGTAGTCTAAAGTCATGGTAAACAATGCTGGATGAGTAGTCCTTCAGTCCTAACACCCTTTATTGAAAGCCCCTGATTTTTGGCTTCCTTAGTTCACTTGTTTAGTGGTAGTTATTTATGCAACTTGGGAGAAACAAGTGCTGACATCAGGAATTTTTGTGGCCGAGTTTTAATCGCATTGTTATATGCGAAAGAGGAAATTTTCCGAACCAATCATTGTAGTTGGGCAGTCTTCTGTAACCAAAAGTCGATCGATAAAGCCGCAAAGAATGAAGATCCAAAGGTGATTGTTTTTTATCGAATAGTATTTCTAAGAACAACCCGTTTTCCCAAAGACGATCACTTCCCTCTTTGTCTGGTTGTGCGCCCTTTTTATCGCCGTGACGAAGGAAGGTTTTGTCGGCGATCAGAATAACCGTGTCCAGGCAAAATTCGTGGCGAATCACTCGTGTCCAGGCAAAATTCGTGGCGAATCACTCGTGTCCAGGCTTCGAGTATAAGTATATTGCATAGAAACTTAGGATAATAAGCAGATGTTTTCAAGGAGCTCAAGCTACCATTGCGGGCTTTAGACAGTTTAACAATTAATAGTTCAAGTAGCCTTGATAAGGAGCCATCGAAAAAGGCCCAGTTAAGCATTTTCTTGTACAGAACGTCTGTTCTAAATTAAATCTAATTTTCCGACAGCTCATAACAATGTACTAGAAGTTACTGTAAATTTTTTGTGAGTTTTTGGCTGAAAGCAATATTTCAGTATGAATATGATTTATTCATGGCATTGATTAACTGCTTTCGCAAGCTCCTACAAGTTGGCTGCGTTTACAAAGATGCCCGTTTCATATTCACTATGGAAATCATGCAAATATTTACGCATGAATGGTAGCCCTGCACAAAATATTATGCTGGATGGTTTTCCCTATTTTTTTAACCAGTGCAATTGCAAATCTCAATACTGCACGTACCAGCGGCCTGTTTTGTTTGACGTCACGATGGTTTGTGGTGTCCCACTGTCAATTTTATTGCAAATTTGCTACGCAGATTCAAAGGTACTTACAGCACACACAAAACTTCGCGTCTTTGTTTATGTTGACCTTACTGTGGTATACGTGCAAAGTTGCTTCGTACCTGATCAATTGCTACGTAACATTTTTGCCATCTACGTTCTGTTGACAACGAGTTGATTATAATTGATATTTTTAAAATGCTGTCACGTACATTTATTGCCCCCCCCCTCCCTCTTGGCCTCTATTTTGATTGTAAAACTGAATCCAGAAACTCGTGGTTGCACCTTTGCTTTGCTGGGCTGTAAGAAAGTTCTTGTGTTATTTAGATCTTGGGATTTGTCGATAGTTGTATCTTCGCCAAACAAGCTATCTTGCTAAATCTACCTGTAATGCTGACATCAAGTTTATCGTAAAACGACAACTTTAACTGTAACTAGAAATTGTTCTCATAATTTTTTGTCATTCATTCGATTAGTTTAATTAGAATGTATATCATTTAGAGAGAATTTATACATTGTAGAGTAAATTAAAATAGCTATTTATATATGATGAGGCTTTTACGTTGGCTCGGCGAATGATTTATCTGCAAATTCTTTATCTACGATCATAAACGTTCGGATTTGTTAATTGCGCCCTGGTATGTGCTGTGGTGAAAAGTGCCAGGTGAGGTAAAAACGTTGAATGCATGAAAGGGGGAGTGGAAATGCCCTAATCAAATTGTCAGAATGACCTCACAATTGCAGGCTAGACATCACGCGCATTGACGTGGCGGTTAGTTAACTTGTCTTTTCTATTTGATTAATTTGAGCTCAAGGCCTATCATGGGTGCGTGTCGATTCCGCCATTGCCCAATTTAGCCACTAGCCATTCAAAGATTGTGTTTTGAAACCAATTCTAGTGCTACTAATTGATAAAGTTTTGGAATAAATTTTTTAATATAATGACGACGGAGAAAGGTTAGTAATCACAAAGGCATTACTAGAACAGGAAAGGTAGTGTCTTGAAGTGTTCTTTTGTCTATGGACCCTCCATACCGACAATTGATTAATGGCTTAATGAATTATGAAAATGTTATTGAAAACCTAGAAATTTTAATTAAGGTTTATTAGTTTGAAGCAGAAAATTATCGTATAGTTATCAAATTTTGGAACAAAATTTGCTTAGGTTCTATATGGGAGCTCTAAATGCATTGCCTTTTCGCAAATTATTTTGATCTTCAGCCGAGACATTTTTCGAACAAGCTGGAATTAGCCTCTAAGGATGCCGAGGATGGGAGGCCCACTTTTGCGATTTGTTTCTTTTGAACATAATTTAAAAAAAATTATTTTCTTTCTTTGTATTATCTTTCATGAAGGGGCCCTGAGAATTCAACAAAGGGTGTAAGCCTTGTGACACAGCAACAACAACCATAAGCTGCACCTCTTGAGAAAATGGCGCCCTCTCACCCCGGCGAAGAATCACAAAGCTATTCCGAAAACATGGTTAAATATTTTCAAGAGAATTCTCGTACGAAAGACTTTGTTGGGCACTCGGCAAAGGTGATACTCTTTGCTTTCCGTACCAGGTTGTTTGTTGTTGGAATACATGTGGTGAAAGATTTGTTCCCCACCAGATATTAATTTTTAGGTGGTAAGCATTCAAGAACCAGAGGGCTCGTCCAGTCAACCTATTAAAATCCCATAAAAAGTATCTTGACAAGGTTATTCAGTGACGTAGAAACTGGGGCAAGGGGGCCATAAAACTGGGATATTGTGGCCGTGTATTTTAGATTAGAAGTTAAGAATTGTGGCTATCATATTGTAGCACATGATGTAGCTTTTTATGAAATTGTTTCAACTTTCAAGGCTACAATGAATTTGCCACAAAACAATTTTGTGGACTCTGTCATGTTTCCAACTTGCTGAATGTTTGGGGCATTGGTAATAAATTCATGTCATGTTACTGAGTATCTTCAAACCATATATTCCATTATCAATAAATTTTCCCAACCCTTGCTCTTTTTATTTAAGGAGAAAATAGGAGTTTGTGTGTATATAATGAATTGATAAAGAGCTTTCAATATTAACCCTGTGATGTTACAGGATTTTCTCAAAGTGTCAGGCTATTTTACTTAGTCACTTTCATGCATCACCTGAAATATATTTTATTTCTCCTAAGTTAAAAGTTGCTGGAAGCTTTTTCTAGTAAAGCTATGAATAAACTCCAAGTGCATTTGTGGATATTTTGCCAGTTAGCACAAGTATTAGGTGTTGCATAGAAATCTAAGACTAATTTATGATGTAAAATTAATTCTTCACATCTAGATTATCTAGGCCTGCAGATAGTTGTGACTTTAAAGAGGTTAGTTTTCCTTGAAAGGTATGATTGTTTTTTTAGGTTCATTCAGTGGCATGGAATTGCTCTGGACGGTATTTGGCTTCAGGGTCTTTTGATAAAACAGTCAGCATTTTCAATCTGGACAAAGATAGGCTGGTAGTGTAAATTAAATTCCACTTTGTATTGTGTGAAAGATCTCTGTTTGTTTGCATTCAATCTCTTCCATTAAGGTTATTGATGTATCAGAACTGTCAACCTATGATTTTCAAAACCTGGAGATTTCAGATTTTTGTTGAGAGAAACGGATATTTGGCCAAAGAAAGTGAGATCCCTGAAATGAATTTATAAACAACATACCTGTCAAAAAAGTCATGGTTACCAAACAGTTAATGATGATAATTATCATGGGTAGCTTCTCTCTAATGGTTCTAATTGCTAATACTAACAAAATAATTCACCATATCAAAAGAAAGTCATTTCAATCATTTTTATAAGAAAACCTCTGTTTAAGACCTGAAAAACAGGGAAAAGATCATAAAAAACCAAGAGACATGAGGAAAGCAAGCAGAAACTGGTGTTTCCTAGCGAGGGTTGACAGATCTGATGTATTTATAAATTGTGTCTGTGTAGTGTTTATAAATCTTTTTCCATTGATTTTAGCTTCGCGAGTCAAATATGAAAGGACACAATGACAGTGTTGATCAATTGTGTTGGCATCCAAGCCATCCAGACCTTCTGGTCACTGCTTCTGGAGACAAAACAATAAGAGTCTGGGATGCAAGGGGTAAATGCTGACTGTTTAATTTGGAACTGTCTCCTCACAACTTATTTATTCTGTTAAGATGTACAACCATCAATGCACTTATGAATTATTTTGATCTAGGGTAGAGTGGAAATGGTGGATTTAGTCTTGAGTTAAAATGGAAATAATCATTGACCATCAGGTTAAAACATCATTGTATCTATGTATCATGTGTATCTATGATACAAGTGAAAATTTCCCTTCCCAAATAAATCCTGTTAAGAGAGTGCTCCTTTATAAGCTATGCTTGTCAAAGTGATCTAAGTCTTTTTAATCACGCAGAAGTTGAAAATAACCTGAAAAAATCAGCAAAGCAGCAAATCATTTGTATTGTTGTTATCCTATACAATATATATTATTTTTGACATTTTTTGCAGCAAATGGTAAATGCATGGAAGTTGTTAGTACTAGGGGCGAAAATATCAATATTTGCTGGAGTCCAGATGGACAAACAATTGCAGTTGGGAACAAGGTTCATATCAAACACACATTTATTCTATTCTGAAAGCTTCTGTATTTTCTATTTTTGTCTGATATGCAGGAATTTCATCATATATTATATAACTTATACTCTGTTAAAAAGTCCATTAATGTGTTCAAGTATGTAATTAACTGTTTTGTTCATTTGGCTTTTCCTTTCGGTCTTTGGTGTTTTTATTCATTCCTTATTTTTTTATTCTTGGTTTGCTCAGTTTTTCATAAACTTTGTTTTTCTTTTGTGTTGACTTCTTTATCTCCCAGTTGAATGGCTTGCAGCAAATAAAAGACATGTTTTGCTTCTGAAAGATTTTTTCATCTCTCAATTGTCCTCAGGAAGATCTTATTACATTTGTTGATACAAAAACATTTCGAACTAAAGCAGAAGAGCAATTTAAATTTGAGGTGAGTCTTATTTTTTTTAGTAACCATTCTTAGAACTAACAAGGAACAGAAAGCAAATAATGCTTTTCTCAAGTTTATTTTTATTTCTGAACAGGATTGAAAGAGCTAAATTTTTTATAAGAAATAATGCTGCTTTTTAGGAAACCAACGAGATTGTGTGGGATGAGAAGCTGTTGTCTTCTCAAAGCTGTGAAATATGTGGAAATTCGTGCGTGCTAATAAGTATGCTAATTAGGAGCAAATTTGTTTGAAGCAATAATTACCTGTGCATTGAATTGGCCACTAAATAGCATTTTAGTTTAACAAACGATGTGCGTCGCCATGTTGATTCCCATTGGTTTGAATGTGGGGCGTGTGTTGTTAACACTATCTGATGCTTCTGGGTGATTAGCAAAGACACATAGCAACAAATGTGGCATTGCCTCCGAATTAGATATAATAAAAATCAAATCAGCATTCATTTGCCCGTTAGTAGATGGTACACATTTGCATTGAAAGCCGTCTCTAAAGTGATGGGTTAGTCGACTTGTTGTCCACTTAGTGTTAATAATGACCTCCATTTTTGCTCTTGAGTGTCGAAACCCATTTGCTTCCAATTACATTTTATTGCCAATGCGAGCCATAAACCTAACTGATTTTTACTGTCAGTGTTCTCCCTGAATTATCAAGCTCTCCTAATGACGTAAGCATTTTCAGCGATGCGTTTGAATGGTTCTCCAAGCACTTCTCCAAAACTTGTGGGCAGTTTCGGATTCACTTTTAAAACTACCAATAGCCATGTACATATTGACTGATTCACTCGAGTAAAGCGTGAATGAGAAAGCTGTTTATGCACCTTTCAAGCATATTCCATCGATGCAAATAAGAATCGGTAGTCAACTCCCTTGCAATGGTTTTGCCATTCCAGTATCGTACTCACTAATGCGTATCATCATTATTCCTGATCGAACTGTTCGTCCCGTTAATATCAAATATCTCATTAGCCTGGATTTGCTGCATTCTTAATGCCATTAGATGCTCAGTGGCGCAGCAGCTGTGTCAATGTCCCCTTGTATGTCCGGTGATTCTGCCTTTCTCCCAATACATTCGGAAGCTTAATTTTAGAATTGCATTGTAGTGCTTATATGTATATATATTAATCTATTAACGCTACATTTTGCCTGACACATATTTCCTGCCCACTTGATGATGAATTGAGTTTTATGTTTGAGCATTATTGCCGAAACAAATAGCACCATAAATCGTAATAAAACTGCCAACAAATATTTAACTTCAAGATGCATCTCCTCCACCTTTATCTTAATTGCGTTATTATCCCACCTGGGCTGGCCGGTTTATTCTCTTTTTTAAAGTGAGTGGAGCGCCAACTACCCCTAAGTTTAATGGGGCTACGCTACTATGGTGCAGAAAACTGAAGAGAATTCTAACTAGCATTGGCTCGAGGTTACACTGAAGGCCTTGAAGCGTACCAAAACTCAACTCAATCCGCTTTAACATTTGACAATTGCGGCCTTTTAACCTGTTTGGCATGACTTCTGTTGGGTTTCTTTTCTCCTTTTTCGATAAATCTAATTCAACTTCAAAAGTTTCCCAGCACTCGAGCTGATGTTTCTTTCATCTTTTGCTCGTCGCCGTGTGGGCCTGTGTTTCGACGTCTGTGTTTCGACGCCTGTGTAAATTGAATTCCCCTTACTTTGTGAAAAGGAGTTTGAGACATTGATACCGTACCTTTTTATTATTGCAGGTGAATGAAATATCTTGGAACAACTCCAACGACTTGTTCTTCCTGACAAATGGCCATGGCTGCATTAATATTCTCAGGTATTACAGTTAGAAATTCTATATCTCTGTATTCTATTTTTCTTGTAAAGCTCTTTGTTAGATGGAACCGCTTTGCACACCGTCTCTGCCTGGCATTCTCTTCACAAATATTTCAATAATCATTGATGCAATGGATTCGAGGTAAAGGAAGTCAGTTCTAGACACGTGCAGAACTGCCCAAATCCAGTATTGTAGTGCTGCCCATTTAGGTCCGGTCATGTTACGTCTACTTTAGACGGATCCCCTTCCTCTTAAATACTCTCTCTCCCATCTTTTAAGAATCAGGAAAGTTTTTCTGAGTTAGAGTTAGGAGAGTTAATTGAAGGTGGTATAGTACAAAGTTTTTCTGCAATTATCGATTCAACAAAAAGCTCAGTGGCACAATGTTTGTTCTGCTTTAAGATGAAGTTTTTAATTAAGAAAATTAAGAAGTATAAAGGAAATTGTCGTATAAATATGCTCTTTAAAACGCCACCAACAAAGCTATAGATAAACTCGCATCTATTTTTTCGGTTTGAGTTCAAAGTTGTTAATTCCAGCGAGTTCATGGGAGAAAGAACATACGGTTTTAGGTGATATTCATCAATTTATTTGTCAACAATTGCGCTCGGTGTACCTGGTTTTCGTTCGAATATACCCAGTACTTTGAGAAAGACCAGTTGGAAGTCTTTTTACAACAATCAATCCTGATGAATTTTCTGACTCATGCACTTACCAATATCATAATTTGTTTTTAAAGATTTTCTTTCTAAAGCCGAGTACTGAAGCTCCTTGGCTTTTCCCCGAATGCCCTTTACTAGTTTTTCGATGAACGCTTCATAAGATTAATTGCTTTTTATAAAATGATTATATTAAAGGCATTGAGTCATGGTAAATAGCGGTTTTCCACGAGCTGTTGTCTGTTTTCATGTGATAAATCGACTTTCATGTGATCAGACATCAACTGCGAGGTTAAAACATCATGTGTGCAGTTTGCTTGCCAGCCAATGAGATTAACGGAGCTATCATAATGACTCAGCAATTTTTGAAAATTTGGGTATACGCTTTCCATTTATCATGACTCAATGCCTTTAAAGATGTTTTACGAATTACAACCACCAGCAACCTCTCAATTATTGACTCGTTTAACTTTGCCTATGAGTCTGCTTATGTCTCGTTTTTGCCCATCAATGACGTCAAGTCCTTTTTATAGCTACCCCGATTTGAAGTTGATCCACACACTCAATGCGCACCCTGCTAACTGCATCTGTATCAAGTTCGATCCTAAAGGAAGGTTAGTATTTTGTATTGTCATAAACATATCCAGCTGTGCAGTCTTCGATTTTGGCAAACTCTAGGATATCTTGCAAGAAATTGGCTCTTTATGCCTCTTTGAGTACAGAAGGGTCCAATCTAAGCCTATCGAGTCATAGGAATTATCCAATGAAGGCGTCTTAAGATTCTTAGGTAAGCCTTATTTTCATTTCAACAGGTCTCTCTAGGGGTTAAAGCAGAGCAATTATTCTATGATTTATTCGCTCCTTGTTATGTATTTGTTTCTACCTAGCATCCGAAGGTAGTTTTTAGGACACTGAGAAGCTTCATGATTCCTTATGCCTGGAATTGCAGAGAGCTGGCGACTCCCTTCACTCTGTGTGCAAGCCTGGTCTTGCCAGGGACTCGAACCACGGACCCTTGGGGCTGTTGATAGTGAACCCCTGAACTGTTCTGTAACAACTGAACCATCCTTGTTATGCCCGGAGTATTATAGAGAATGTTGTACAAAGAAACAAAGCAAGTAGTTTCAAGTTCTGTTAACAATTATTTGAGGTAGTGAGATATATTAATTGAAGTGAATGATTCAGGTTACTCTTATCGTTCGAAATTTCGTTTCTTAGCTTTTAACAGCCAAAAGAGACACGTGTCTGTGTGACGTCATTTTGGCCGTTTCCAATAACTGATTACGAAAGAGACCACGTGGTTTTGCGTGTTTTAGACCAATCAAGATTTGAGCCCTAATCTATCTAAAATTTAAAGAAAATTATGATCTCACTTACATGTCGTGAACTCTTTTGTCAAGCAGAGACGGAAGTGTTTTCTTGACTTGATTCTGTAGCTGCCTTGGTTGAATTCGTGTTTGATTGTCACGTCTATAAGTAGTCATTATATGAAGACTATTAACTTGCATGCGAGTCGGACATTGATGATCTTGAGCCTCCTACTTTACTTAGGTACTTCGCCACTGGAAGTGCAGATGCGTTGGTTAGTCTTTGGGACCTAGAAGAGCTTGTCTGTGTGCGAACATTTTCCCGCCTGGAGTGAGTAAAAGTGTATCTGACGTCATTTGCATGCTTGTTTTACCTTCATATGAGGGTTTTACATTGGTCCATCCATTTTTCTGTTCAACTATATTTTCAGTTTACTTGGGTAATATATGTCTACATTGTGTCAATTGTTCTTAAAGTGAAGCTAGCGACTTCTTGTTTCAAAAAAGTTTCTATTTGACCGCGAACTTCGGCGTCTTCGGGAAAACTTATAAACACATTTTCATAATTTTGATAATCCTTATTTTGAAACGCGTAAGAAACAAGCTAGACCTGGTCAAAATTCGTTTCCTGTCACGCGGTAATACGGCATTTGAACTTGGCTTGTATGTTTGTTTATTGCATTTATTTTGCCGCACTGAATATATTTATATTGTGTCACATACAGCCCGGGGAAGGGGGGGGGGGGTCACTCAGGCATACAGGGTCAGTCCAACAATTTTACAGGCCACTCATATATATCAGCTTTTTTTCAAAAGACCTTAAAATATCAGCAAAGAGTTCAAATCTGAGCCGATAAACAATACATTTTATTCAGATATGGAAATCTCACAAAAACCCAAGAATATCATTGTTCCTAAATTTGATACCTAGAAATATCAGAATTGTATCTATTGTTTTTGCAGGACCCATGATATCACTTTTAGTGTGTATCACATTTGAACCAAAAATATCGAACTGACCAAAACGTTTTTTTTATAAGGAACCACTTTATAAGGAACCTACATGTAGAAGGCCGAAATATTTAAAGAACTTATACTACTAAAAACGAAATCCTTAAGGAACTGTTCGATTTAAAAAAAATTTATAACTGCAAGCATCAAGAACTAAAAAGCTGTCTCGCCCCTCTCTATATTAAATGCTAAGGCTGTGCAGCGAAAATTAAGAAACTTTTAAGGAACTTTTGGCACTAAAATCTGATGATTTGAGGTCTACGAATAACTTTTGGAACTGGGGCTTGAGGTATGTTCCTTATGAAAAAGCGTTTATTTTATATAAATCTATATTTCATAAATTTATTGTATATCGGATACATATTTGCTGCATTGAAAATATATGAATATATTTGCTGTATTGCATATTGCTACAAATGGGCAGTCATATTGGATAGCATAACCCCCGCGAAAAAGATTTTCAGTTTCTGTTATCATTTGGAAAGTTCCTTTTCTGGACCGTGTGCAAACATTCTCTCCTCAACAAAGGAAAAGGCAATGACCCTGAGATTTCGCAATGTTTTGTTCATAGTTTGGCTAGGATTTCCTTTCTTTTTAGTTTACTTCCGATTCCTGCGGCACTTTGTTCGTATGATTTGGAAGTAGTGCGGTTCTTGAATCTTTGAAGGCGGTGTCTAGCAAAGTTAACAGTTATCGAGAATGGAGAAGAGACAAAACAGATATCTTTAGCCACATGCGTAACGTTAAAATAACCTGAGAAGTTAACATTAAATGGAGTGGGTGTTTACAATCAATGACGAAGTTAATATGCGAGGGCCCCCGGGGGGTTATGAGGAACAAGGGAGCTTGTCGTTTTTGTTTAGAGGAGCATGAGAGCATAAGCAAATATTTCGGGGCAATAGCGAAAAAGGAACTTCTTTTTCAAAACTGGGGGACAGTACGACTTTTCGTCTTTGATAGCAAGAACACCCTGGATACCAGGCTCACTATGTATCAAATAGAGTCTGGTACTTATAAGGAGTTTGGTATCAGGGTAGAGAACACCTACACCCTTGGCATAGACCTCTTATGCATCCGAGGTAAATTTAACAAGCGTCAAAAAACTTCGTTAGTTACCTAAAGGAATAGAGAAAGTAAAGAAGATTCAAATTTTATCTGCTTCTTCCGCGTCTAAAGATTTTATAGTACGATGTTTAAAGGATAAGTTAAACAACAACAAAGGGTTCAGGTTATTTTAAGGAGACCAGGCCTAAAGCTTTCAAATCCTACGACCTTTTTATTTTAGTCTTTAAGACTTAGCATCATTTGCTATTATCTTTATGCTTCCTTTAAGTCTTTTAGCATTATTTGTCATTATTATTTTACATTTGCTTGCAGCTGGCCCGTAAGACAACTCGGGTTTAGTTATGACGGCCAGATGCTTGCATCCGCGTCAGAAGACCTCTTTATAGACATTGTAAGTACCGTTTCTTGCCAGTTTCCCCACGGGCACAGTCAATAATGCACAATCAGTGCCGGGATGTTGTATTTTTCCGGCTTTGAAATTCAGCTCCGTTGAGCTTTTTAATTAAAGAATGATTACAGGATAAATCACAGAGATGAGCGTAACATAGGGGGTTTGTTTGAAACAAAATAGTTGTAATTTTTTTTGAGGGGGGGGGGGGGGTTGTTGATAGGATAGGTTGATAGGTTGATAGAGTGCTCAGTCTTTTCCCTTTTCCGTAGAGGACTAGATCCTTTCCCATTTGTTTAGCTACTTCTTAACCCCCCCCCCCCAAACCGTTTATGCCTGAAAGCAATTGACGCACTTTTCCTAGTTTTACTGTTTGTTTTCTGTTTGTCACTGCTTCACAGGCTATGGTAGACACTGGTGAGAGAATTGCCGAAGTTCCCTGTTCAGCTCCAACCTTCACAGTGGCTTGGCATCCGAACAAGTATCTCCTTGCTTTTGCATGTGACGATAAAGTAATTTTTCAAATCATTTTCGACATTAAATTTGCAGTTTCCTTCATGGTATATCAAAGCTTCAGACCAGTTGCAACAATTGTTTTTATGGGGGTTTGTAGGCGTGGTTAGGTGTTGTTTTGAAATTAGTCTAAGGGCATGTGAGTAAAGGAGTCTTAGATTATATTTTGTTGGGACTATCTTTATTTCCATCTCTAGTTACGCTTCCCTCGTGACTTTTCTCTCGTAACTCTTTTCTCGTAACTTTTCTCCCGTAACTCTCCCCTCGTATTTTTTCCCTTCTGTCTCTTCTCTCGCTACTCTTCTCTTGTAATCCTTCTCTGGTAACTCTTCTCCAGGACAAACATGAACGAGATGCAGGCACAGTTCGCTTGTTTGGAATTTCAAATTCTTCAACTTGAACGATTGGCTTTGCTGAAGTTATGACGCCGCCCGCAATGGCTCGAAGAACTCGCAAGGAATCCTACGTCAAGTCTATGGACACGAATCTACATATGCGTTTGTCTTGCTTCTTGTATCCAAACCCTCTTCGAGCGAAAATAGTGCTTCTGCTCTTTTGAAAAATATGAACAGAACGATGCTCGCCAAATTGGATATGTTGTAATTAACATATGTAACTTGAAAGGACAAGAGCCACGCCGATATGTGCTATTTACAAGGATCTTTGTTCCCCATATAACAATACTTTTGACTTTTTTATTTCTCTTGGTCCTGGTGTCAGTAAATACATAATGGCGCCTTAACATCTGAGAAATGTATGAGAAATGAGAAATCTTACAATTGTATTATTCATTTAAGAAAATATGGCTTCCCGGCAATACTGGTTATCCTCTGACTTCTTTTCCTTCTATGCCTTGCTTTGGGGTGAAACACAACAACCTCGTCTTGAATAAGGCAAGACTATGGCCTTCATATCGAGAGCAGTGTACAGCCCCTCTTCCAAAGATTCTGGCTCGAATTGGCATACGAATACCTTATTTATTTTGGGTCAGAATATCTGGAGAGCCACGAGAATCATCATCTGCTGATAGAGAATCAAGATGAACGTCCGATATTCTGAGGCAAACACTCGAAAAGAAACTTTCCGTGGCGCTCGAAGTGCTGACTGCTATTTCAATCTTTTCGGACATGCTTTGGACAGCCGATGATGCTAACCGGGGAATTACCCGTGACCGAAAATCGACATGGAATAGCGTAGACGCACCACTCGAGGAAGACGATATTGATGATGACGTAGAGCGGTGTAGAGCGGCTTTAGTCGGACCCCCGGATGGTTCGTTTGATGGTTTGATTGACGGCTTCAGAAGATTCCAGCAAGCCCGAGAGTTGCCTTTTACTTTTCATCGTATCCAACAGAAGAAAGTCGCCTGTGATTTCGCAGCACATTCAAACTCGAAAGGGACTTGGATTTATGTCAGAAATTCTGTTTAGGGTACTCCAGTCAGATCACTCATGCAAAGCTGACAGAAATCTAGACGCAACTAAGGAAAAATGGCCGTCCTGACAAAAGCGATGTTGGTTGCATTTGCGACCGTATTGGTAACTCTGGTCAACATCGGGAATGTTGATAGTGTTCCTTGTGATCTCAGAGGAAAGCAGTTCGTACTAAAAAACGAACAGTGGTCATGTGAGGAGTACTGTATGCCGAAGAACAAGTTTCCTGGTTGTGAAGACCAGTGCTGCCCAAAAGCATCACGGCAACCGACAGCAGCAGTGCAGTCCACTACAGTGAAACCTGCGAGGACTGACTACCCACAAAGTTAGTATTGTGCTTCCGACCGTCTATTGTGTAATTTTTGCAAGCAGTTTTTTGTGAGATACCGGATCAGTTTTTGTCTAAACTATCGAATCAACCCTTTCCTACCTAGGATGTATTTGTCTTGGGATGGATTGCGAAACGTCATCGATTTGGTATCTACGGCTCTTTCTGAAAAATGAACATCAGAATTTAAATTTTGATTTTTAACTTAGTTTATACAGAAAACTTCATGTTGCGAGTTACTTGGTTTGGAATATTTAGATATTGCTTGAGATTTAACCGCAGTTTTCTGCAGTGAAATTTTCTTAAGTACGGGGATTGCTAAACCAGTCCAGCTTCTCTTTCAATCTCTTGCGCATTTCACGAATCGGGTTGATCTCTTCCTTCTGCATATTGTTCCATTGGCGCACTTTTTCGATAGTATCCTCTTCCCCAACATCTTTTCTCTCACGTCATCCTTGGACCTGTCCAGTTTCTTTAAGGTTCGGCAAATCTTCTCATATGCCAGCTCGATGTCTTCTTTGTCTTGAAGTTGGAAGGCCTCTTCGCAATCCTCCAGCATGAATAACCCAGTTTTCAGTTCTTGTTTGTATTTTTCCATTGCGTGTCCCTTCGTGGTCGCCACTTTTAGTGTGGGGAATGTTACAATCACGTTTAAGGCTCTGACTGTAATCCAAAAGAATTCCCGCTTCCACTAAAAAAACTCTCGGCGAGTATCCAACCTCGTCTCCCCTTCCACTCTCTGTTCTAAATCTAAATAACTTCGAATATTTATATGTACGGGAAAAATACCATGAAAGCATTGCTCAGCACAGAATGTTACCACGAATTACACAATATGATGTAATCCTAATGAGGGGTAATCCTGCAACAAAAGAATGGAATGCTGCGTACCGCCGCGTGGTGCTGCTTCATGAAGACAGAACATTCGAGACACAAGGGGATTCCCTAAGGTGCTATGCAGTAACCAATTTGTTACGTATACAAGGAAAGTGAAGCGTAGTTGCTAAATATAACCATGCTTAGGCTAGCATTATTTTGAACAACATAGTGACCGGGTGTAAGTCTAGCTAAGCCTTTCGCCATAGGCCAGAGAGAGCTGGTTTTCATACACATACAATTTTCCGATTAATATAAAAACTTTAAATCACTGGGGGCTGAAACCCCCTCTCACTTTTTCGGAGGTCAAAGTATTTTAACCGTATTTTTTATCAATTTTTACAACGGAGTATGAAATAAAATGAGAACAAAGTGCTTACATACTGCCTGATTTTATTTGACCTATTTTCTGACTTATTGAGATATATTTTTATTATCTGTTTTTGATTTGCATCAATTCAGTAGATAAATTTCATTGCAATGTCATTTTTGATGTGCAATCATGGCTTACTGAAAATACTCGAGATAAAGAAGATGCACATGTGTGTTCAGGAAGTAAATTCTCCCAGTCAATTCAATATTATTGAGATGCGCCATCTGAACTTATGGCTACCCCTCCTTCCCCCAATGTCTTTCACCAGAGTTTTAGCATGACTCCTCCACTCCCAGCACTTATTCTGGGCGGTATTGTATTCATTTTGATGTTCCTCCTAAAAATGATGTTTTGGCATGACACGCCCCTTAAAAGCATGACACCCCCTACTGAAAACAGTGGAGTTTTGCACCTATAATCATCTCTTTCTGCATCGTAAAATCTTCTTCCGCAAACAGAAACCTTGTAAAGACTTGTAAAAACCATGTATTTATTTTCCACAGAGAAGTCATTGACTGTGGGCGAAATCGTAGGAGTGGTCATTGGGATAATAGCATTTGTGCTACTTGTCGGTAAGTTAAATTTCATTCTTTTTGCTGTTGTCTTTTGCATTGGCAGGTAAAAGAAACTACTGATGACATATTGCGTAACAGGACCGTATCCAAGACTCCCTGAGCTCTAAGTACGCCAAAACAAATTTGTACCATGCTCAAGGCCCCCAGAAGTAGAAAATCTTTAGGCCCATGGGTAAATGCGTCACTGTTGCGAAATATTTAACAAATTCTTGATTTATAGAGAGTGCCGGGTTGGCTGGTTGGTTGATATTGGTTGATTGGTTGTTGGCGAGATCCCCTTCTTGGGAATCCTCCAGGCAACACAACCAATCAAGATTTGTCCGCTATGCTATGCTCATCTTCAATCACCGCCAATGCTGGTTGTATTTAATAGAACTACTACCATTCCTTGGTTCATGCCATCCTTTTTGGCTACGTTCACACCGGATGCTGTCTGAACTCGCATAACTCACGTAATATGATGTTGCAACCTTCGAATTTGCGATAACCTGTTCGGACTGCAAGCTTGTTCTGCTGAGGTGACCAAACGAAAAAGATTTCAAAATGTTTCCCTAAAAGCTTGTCCTAAATTTGATACTTCATATTTCAACGTGTGTGGCTGAAAAAACCCCTATATAACTACTGAGCGTTTGTGGTATTTTTTTCAGAGCAGTGAAGTTTTTCTTGGCCATTGTCTGCAGGCATCCGCTGACCAATTGTGTCAATCTGAACGCCAACGATATTTCATGCTGTGATTTGTTGATGGCGGCTTTCAGATGGCTTATTCTCCGATCCAGGAAAATTTTTAATTTCACATTTGACAAAAATGGATCATAGGATTGGAATGTACATTTTTAAACTGGTCTGTGTCGTCCGGCATACGAATAAACCCATTTTCAAAGTTTGGCTTTTTCTAAACATTTCAATTTAATTCGCAGCAGCTGCAGCCTGGGCCTGCTACAAGAAGGGTCGCTGCAATTGTCCTAATGTTGGTGGCAATCCTAACGGGCAGCTTGAAGTGGAATTGGATGCATTGAGCCCGCCGCAACAAGTTACCGATGTCACCGTTGACGAACCAATCTTCGCTACCCCCAGTACAGTGGGCTCTTAGACGACTTCAGTAGAGTTGATTGCTATTATTCGATGAAAAAACTCGATGAAGTAGATATTTGTTAACAACGATTGACGATGCCGCCGCATTGTAATGATAATGATAATAAATAATGATGTTAATAATAAAAATTGATGTTAAAAATAAATAATGAACGACGAAATCTTTGGACGACAAAAGCTAATAATTTTTATACCATAACTTAGGCTATAGTCCTAATGAGTATCATTTTTTCTATTTGGCTTTAAACGAATGTAGTCTTTCATAACAGATTGATTCAGGTTGTGCAAAGTTTTGTGAACTTCGAGTTCTAGTAGCCGAATAGAGAGAATATGAATTGTGGTAGATATAGCCAGAGTCAGTCAGGAACAGAGCTACAGAAAACAACAGACAACGCGTCCTCTCTCCCTCTCTCTCTCTCGGCCTGGCTCCGTGTTCTCTGCACGTTAAACAAGACCACTTTGGCACGGATCGTCCATAGAGGTTGAGCAACGCAGTCGGTAGAAACCCAACTCAACTCGTTTCTATAAAACTGTTATCCGATAGTGCGAATCGCAGGGGCTCTCTTGTTTTCTTTCTCGAACTTCTTTTTGGCCTGTGTTACTGCAGATTAACCAGATGAAGGGGCAATAGTTGAAATGACAAAGAATAAATGAATCATCCATTGCCACCCTTTTTTTCCATGAATCGAACAAGTCGTTAGCTTTTTTGCAGACTTTATCAATATATTTGTGTTGTACAGCGATTTTAATTCCAACAAACTTACTTTACTAATTATAATTATTTTGAAACCACCATTCATACAGAATATACTGCAAGGTGATTATTGTCAACAACTAGTGACTGAACTTTAGATGGATAAGCAGTGGCGAAGCTAAAGGTCCTGCTGGTCTTGCTGAGCAGGACCAAAAATTTTCAAAAATAATCTTTTTTCACTCAAAATATTTTTTCCTCATACTAAATCAAGCCCCGAACGTCCCCATTTAGAGCGCGATATTTCATACAGGTGTACCTTACATAGATGGTCCTGCTCTATACTATGGCAGCCCTGTATTTTGGTCCTGCTCATAAGTATGATACCCTATGTCTGGTCCTGCTTCACAATAGTCTAGAACAAAGAGCAGTCCTAGGACCTCGCCAGAATAATATACCTTACAGCATTGTTTTAAAAACTTTTGGTCCTGCTATTTCTGAGAGCAGGACCTGCATTTGCTGAAGATCCCTGTAGCGTATCGTGAAATCTCACTTACGGCCTAGAAATTAGACATTCGAGGCGGCATATCCCGATTTGGACAAATATACGACTTAAGGGCAGAATCAAAAATGGGAAATCGACACAAAACAACAGAAAATCTACCTTTTCTTCGATTGCTTTCCAATTGAAAGCGTAAAACTACAAAACTTTAACTTCAGAGGATTCTTGAAAACAGCTCCGAGGAAACCCCCAAACGAAAACATCACCAAAAGGTGTCCCTAAATAACTCTTGCAAAACTGTTCAGATTTATATGAAACTTGATATACATCCTTAAATCGATGTACCTAACATGTAATAGGGGGTCTTGCTTAGTTATTTTAGGTTTTGGCGAAATTGACGACACCCCTTCGACGCAGCTCCATCCTGAAGCCTTATAGAAAATTTCTCGAATGTCGATGTCCCTAAATAAAATTTGCCAGGCTGATCTGATTTTGAGCAGGACCATCAGATCTAGGCTAGCTTCGCCACTGTGGATAAGCTGTCATGTGGTTTGAGAAAACACACACCAGTCAATGCATTTATTGGTGTAATGCTGTGCTAATCTAAGGAATTCATCAGCATTAACCGCAGAAATGCAGATTGCATTGTCATCAGCGAAGTTGTATCACGAGCTCTTTTGAGTGAAGAGAAATTCGTCATTTATAAAAGGGTTTGAAAAGCGATGGTCCAATTATTGCGCCCTCAAGCACTATTTGATTTAGTGGTCTCCATGGGACTAAACTATCCACTGACATAGGTACAGCTGCAGTGTATTTCTTAGCTTCTTGGCTAGTTTGCAGAAAGTTTGAGAAACAGATTCTAGCAATGATGATGATTCTAGCAAACTGAGGTACTTTGTCGTCTGACACTCGCCAGAGTTCAAATGTCGGGAAACGACCAAAAGCTGACAAAATATATAGCCAGCTGTGGATTTCTTCTTTTAAAAAGAGTTCAAGTGAAAGGTGTTAAAACGAAAAATTCCTTCCTAAATAGGTATGGGTTTTGCGTAGAGAGACTCCAAAACTCCTGGATGAAAGCAGAGGTGGGTCCAGAACAGAGTTTAGTCAACTTTCAAGAGTCGAAGTTTAGAAAGATTGATATACATACTTACCAAAGAGTTTTTGGAGCAGAGTATGTTTTTCTTATCTTAATCATTCACTTTCCAAAATTATATTTGTAATTTGAAGCTAAAATTTGTTTGATAAATGATGCCGTCAAAGGGGTTTCTAAGGGGTTAAAACTGCACAAAACGCATTGTGCAACAACTAATTATGCATGCACCGTGGGAAAGGGGGGCTGTGAAAGCTTGAGCCCCCCACTTTTAGCGAAAATTCCAAATGTTATGCAATAAACTACCAGTAAACCCTCTTTTTATTCATGTAGCATATAGCTAAATAATTCTGCCATATTTCTAAATTTGCATTTTTACGAATAGGGTGTGATTTTTCGACTACACCTTTTTGGAACTCTCTGAATCCACTTCTGGAAAAGGAAAACATGAAATTTTTTCAATAATACGAAAGCATGGACTTGCAGGGTGCATTTACAGTTCACAACTAAAAGGTCCCACACACACAAAGGACGTACTTCTACATGTGTTACATAATAATAAACCTCGTTATAAAATGGCCTCGTTTGTAACATTACAAATACGTCATCCTACAAGCAAGCGAATTTGCAAGCAAAATTAATACAATGAACGTCTGTCTATCTAATGGGCTCTATGGTCGAGTTTGCGTTGAAAATGCTCAACCTTCCAGCCACAAACATCTGTGATCTGTGACACTTGTTTTCTGTTCGTTGAAAAAACCTCCAGTCTCGTTGGTTTCAGACAAAACTAAAAAAGAAAGCACTGAAATTGTAATATAAATGCTGAATTTGACAGCGGAAGAAGGAGAACAATCCTGAAGTCAGATTCACTGCATCATAGACGATTTTCGTTCTTGTTTTTTTTCTCGGAATACCGTGACTCGTCAATGCAGCGTGACAACCCAAGCTAACTTGCATCGTATGCTTCTTGCGGCAGAAATCCAAAGTTTCGATAACGTCAAAGTGTCGAAAATTTGTCGATGTGTCAACAATGATCAAAATTAAAAGTCGTCAACATTTTGTTTTGAAAA
The DNA here is from genome assembly GCA_003864495.1 of Nemopilema nomurai. Taxonomy (NCBI): domain Eukaryota; kingdom Metazoa; phylum Cnidaria; class Scyphozoa; order Rhizostomeae; family Rhizostomatidae; genus Nemopilema; species Nemopilema nomurai. The sequence continues at coordinate 3,106,197 of ML133427.1, forward strand.
CCGGCACTTTTCTTAGAGAAGGTATGAAGATATCACAAAATATGGCCTGGTGATTATAAAACAGCTATATAATGACGGAATTCAGGAGTAGAAACAGCGCTGTGATTTTTACTCTAACAGCTGCAGATTGCAGTTATTCTGTTCAAATAAGGCGGAAAGGATTCACTGCTTATTTTGTGACGTAGCTACTGAGCTAAGAAAAACCAAAGAATAATAAGAGAGCTAATTCTCCTTCGCAGCTCACTCAAAATGCAATGGCCTTGACACATCGACAAGACAAATCGAACAGGGCAACGGGAATTACTGCAAAAAACAAATATTCGAGTTTTTGTGAATAATATTGGGAAAAGCTCCAAATGAAAAATTTATTCCTGAGGATTTTTCTTGAGTTTCGAATGTAATTGCTGCATACTGAATTAAGCTGTTATTCGGGAAAATAATGTGCTGTAAAATCTAAGGGATCCACTAATGTCATATGTACCCGAACTCTATGCCACAGTTGGAGGCTCGCCATTTAATTTTCCTATTTTCTTTCTTTTGCAGTAAACACCATTTCCCCGTTGACTTTCCCGAAAAGTGTGGCGTGTGTTTACTCCCCAATATCAAATGTAACGGAGACACTTTCCTACGAAAGATGTGTTTTTTGTTGTTGCAGTTTTTGTACTGGGTTTCCATATTAACCCTCGCAGTTATCTAGAATTTCTAAGACATCCTTATCTAGACTGCTGAAAAATTCGCTTAAATAGAGTCGCATGAGTACGTATCAAGGGATTGCGTACAAGGAAAGCCTGACTCGTCGAAAACCAAACTGGAAAAAATGACGCTTTTACCTTGGACAACCCTCTGTAAGTCCTTACGTCTCAGAGTTATTAACCAAAAGGTGGTTCCCTCTAGCATTCTATAAGAAAAATCAATGCTTTTGTTCAGTGGCAAATCTTATTGTCCTGCAAGCAATGGGTCGCAGTGTGTCGTAGCTGAAAAGAGTATCCTTCAGAAAAATGCTCGTCAAGTTCCCTAGTTCTTAGAACCCCTTTGTTCTCTAATTGAAAGCCTCTACGGATGATTTGCTACCAACTTTCCATATGACTTCATGCAAGCATAACGCTATTGTCTCTATTTAAAGTACCACAAAGAACTACAGAGGATGTCTTTAGAACAACGAATATCTGAGAATGGATCATTACTCTGGCGTATACTTTCGAATTGCAGTCGTCATTTTGGTTTTCCCGTGAACATTTGCTATATATTGAGCCATTTTCAACTGGTATGCAAGAAATCAGAATCACATCGTTTAGTACCTTTGGAGGATACTACAAAGTGAGACAGAGAAGACGAGAGAGACTTGGTCAAAACAAAGATGAAGGGTAAGGAGAGCTATCCTGTTGGCACTGCTTCAATTATTTTTTTGATTTAACTTTATTTAACATTGAGATATACTTGTTTTTCTGACTTTTTTCTTTGAAAACATGCGTTTAGGCAACTCATAGGCAACTGCTTTGATTCATATTTTGACTAATGTTTGAGACTTTAATGAAAATTAATGTACAAAGCTCAGCTATTATGTTCATACCTTCAGCGATTTGTTTTTTAATTTTCATTCATTCCTTAGGATACACACTTATGCTTCTGTTTGCAAAGCTGTATCTTCTGGCAGGGGCCATCCCGAACAACATAGACGGAACGAATGTCTGGAGCACTCTAGCAGAATTGAATGCCGAGGCGAATACTCTCATAAAATTCACGGATAATCTGGCAGAAAGATTTGTAAGCAAATATAACAATCATTTATGATTGACATTCTCGGTTAGTTCGCTAATGGATTTTGCTTATTGCTTGATTCAGTTCCTTCACAACTATGTCATTCTGCTTTTGGATAAAGCAGGTCAGTAAAGCAATGCATTCCCAGAAAGCAAATCAATTAAGCAAGGCTGATTGATTAGCAAGTGACCTCTTAGTTAGTGCATAAAACTACACCGTTTTGAAGAAGGGGTTTTCACTGAAAATATTTGCCGCTGTTGTTGTTCCTTTTGCTAGGTCTTGTGAGTTGATTGGTGACTGAGTGAAGAAAGCCTTGTCCGTCGGCTCATAAGCATGTCTGTGTCATTTACCCTTTGGTTTAGTCCTCTAATTTTGGACCAATGTGTGTTCAATAATTTGCTCAACTCTGAAACAGTTCGACTGCCCGCATTCTGATTTTTCTTGAGTTGAATAGATCTTGGCAGTTTCAAAGTTGGTTTCCATTTTAAAGGAGAATAAAAAAATTTTCCACAAAACAATAGCTATCAACCATTCTCTTGTGTTTTTAATAAAGCATGTTTACTGTAGCCAAATCACTGTTCTTATGGCGGAGTAACTTTTCATAACAACACTTTTGTACTTTCTAGAAAGAAGAGCGAGGTGTTGATTGGTTTTTCAAAAAAGCAGAGAGCCAGGTAAGGAGATTTTGTATCTACGTTTACTTGGTAGGGTAATTCACAAATCAGAGATTTCACAAGTTGACCTCTGGTTCGAGAATTTTGGGAGACGCCCAAAGTATCAAGCCACTTGTGGGCAGGAAAGTGTTCTGTAATACGAACATTTGTTGCTCCACTATATGAAAGACAATTCTTTAGATAGCAGTCTTTTCTGTAGATACAATTTGATGCAGTTCATTCACCTGTTTAAATAAATGACATAGAGTATATATGATGATTCAAATACGCATTTTGTGGTTTGAGCCCCTCCTCAGTACAGACTTCATATCAGCTGGTCAGAACTTCTTCCTTATTCAGTCAGTCCCCAGTATTCGAACATTTTACTATACTGGATATCACAATTCATTCTGTTGTTGTTTTAATCCAATTGTAGTGCGCCAAGAGTCTTAGAAAAGCTATGAAGTTTATTCAGAACCATGTGAGTGCCCTTCAGCGTATTCAAGTCAGGGAAGGTCAGCGTTTGCAACCGTCGTGGTAAAGACCCTTTCAAATGCGATTGATTTGGGAACATCAACCATCACTGCAAATGATTTCATGAAACTCGAATTTGACCTACGAGACTTCGTTTCCAACATTCGAAAACTGGTGTGTATTGGCCTGTTTACAATTGTATAATGTTTTTTATTCATCTAATTTTCTTTTCGCCATCCAATTCAATTCTTGTCAATGCCTTGCAATAGCCTTCTAGTGGAGTTCTGGCCCCATACTGGTGTAAAACAGAAGTTAAGTTTGGCTGCAAGTAGGCCAAGCGAAAAACTTGATCCTGCTTTTGACGACATTTGAACGTCCCTTGATCTGCCCCTTGATTTCTTGTGCAAAAACTACGTAGCCAGCATGCCTTGAAACCACTTTGCATTGCTAGATGAATTTATTTCCAAAGCATTTTAGGTCGCGTTATACAGTTCGTCGTGCTTGTGTTTAAGTGCAACACTGTAGTGTTTTGATAGGCCTTGGCTTAGAACTGTGCACCTCTTTCCTTCGTCCTTCAAAGGAAGTCTGAAATGTTTATCTAGAGTAAAAGGGATTTGCTTGTTTTATATAACCCCTTTCAATTTGCTATCAAAGGGTCTCTTACATACTATCTATTAAGTAAAATAAATTTTTTTCAGGCAAAATTTTACCGCATCGGTGGACTCCCAAGCTACTCCGTTGGATTACGCCCTAGCACAGCAACAGCTGCAAAGATTAGTGACAGCAAACATAACCAAGAATCCTTAAAAGCACTCTTGAAAATAGGAAATTGTTTGAAGGTATTCAGGAGTAGCTACATAGCTCCTAGAAATGGATATGAATTAGACATATACGGCTCTCAACAAGTACTACTAGCAAACATGAAAAACGATACATGCTGAATTTTAACCAATAAACTGTAATTTATCTGTATGTAATTTAACTGCGATCTACATGTAGCCAAAGACCGTATTTTCCATTGAGCCTGCAAAATTTGTGTAGTCTGATAGGCTTTAACTGATGAAGTTATCCTTCACTTTTAGTCTGTACAAAGGAACTCTCTTGAAAAACAGAAAAAACCTACGTAACGTTCGCCACCACTACAGACGACAACAACAACGACAACAACAACAACAACAACAACAACAACAACAACAATTGAAATTACGATACACTGTAAAGGAACAGTGGACAAGCGACAACTGATTGTTTTGATTTTTCTACACTGGTTAACGTTAGCTAACCCTACCTCTTTTACATTTAATAAAGTCTAAAGTGAGGTTGATGGCTTTTTGTCTACCGAGACGATAAATATGATACTCATGTATGCTAATACTAGTTAGAGGCTTCTATTTGGTATTCATGGTTCAATGATATCATATTACTTTGTAGTTTATTTATGTTTCTTTATTATCGGATACCAGAAAATTCCTTCCTTTTTTTCCGTGCACCAAATCTGAAAACCAAACAGAAATGTTTATTCCAATGAGTACGACGTTACACTGAGCTTGCTTATAAGACCTTATATTAGAATCATGCCAAAAATTAAAGCTTTAGCAGCTAGAACAGGAAAAAAGCAAATATAGGAACATGTTTTGCTCAGGAGACTCTCAAGCCACCTGGACGGATACGGTTAAAAGAGGCCAAGCAGTTTGTGGTGAATACAAAGTAGGGTGGTATGAGAAATATCACAAATCTTATCGATTCTTGCATGGAACCCTAGATATCTGTCATTCCGAGAGCTTCTTAAGTGTAAAATGCAATTAAAAATTTACGTAAATCAGGGGCGGATCCAGCAATTATTCTGAGGGGTGCTCATCATGTAGAATGGTTTGTAACCAAGGGCTATTGACAGACATCGTACCCCTGTTAATACGCGATAAACGAAATGGAAGTCTGCGGTAGCAGTACACAGAAGCAGTACACAGAACTTTGCCTAAAGTTTTAGCTACTCAGTCCCCCTATTTTTTTTAGGTGATATCATAATGAGACTGTAGTCCGACAGCTTCTTAAGTATAAAATGCAATTAAAAAATGACATAGATATTCCAGGGGCTCTAAAACTGTGACAAACATGAAAAGGCAGGGTTGCTTTCCAAGGAGGATTTAAAAATTTGGTTAAACTTCCCTTACAAATCCATAACTCGTGTATGTTTTCCTCTTCAGTTTCTTTTTGACAAGAGCTTCCTTTTGATAACGGAGCAAAACTGAAGTCCTGTGATTCCTGTTTTTTTCTTTCATACTTTTGATTCAAGGACTATCAATGGAATCCAAGGGACGCTTCTTGTTACCCGATCAAGGTTTTCTGTAAATGATTCATCATTCTTTAGTTAGATGTAATTCCTATTGGTTTAAGTAAAATTACTGGAGTGTTACATGGCATTGTTACAAATATGGGTCTAGAACGAAAGTCCTTTTCGGTTTTTTGGGTATGATCTAGCCAGGATATCTTCAACAATTTTGTACTTTGGTTGCACACGCTCAGTCAAGTCATGGCAATTTAGCCTCAGTTTCAATATGGGGTTGTTCCATAAGGGCATTCATAAACATTTCTTTATGACGGACTGGATACAGTTTCTACAGTGTTTCTTTAAGTCATGCTGAGGAGACTAGCGTGGAACGAGTTTTTCTAAGATTGCAAAGGAAACGAAAGCAACTTTTGCAATGGCATTTTATCAGAGTTGGGGAGAAAGTGATACACGCGAGGAGAACACACCAACACAAAATGAGGTAAACAAGTAAACAACATACCATCGATAGCCCCAGATATTTATCTTGCAAGATGGTTTGCAGCTGTCTTGTATATGATTTCCCAAAAATTCTTGTTCCAGCCCCGAAAAAGCAAAAAAAAAGACGATCAGTTTATAGCATTATCATTTTTCAGTCAATGCATTTGCTCATTTTAATTCCCAGAAGGGAGGTGCGTGCATGTTTTTCGAGGGATTTTATTTTCATTAATCACCAAATCTGTCTTCATATTTAGTTTTCTTCATCAGAAAAGTTTTGAACTCTACTCTTTCATTCCAGGGAGCGATGTTTGTTGTCTTGTAACTGTTGCTGTAAGCAAGAAAAGGAAACATAAAAGAATAGATATGAAACTTTATAGGCCTAAATGTTTATTTTTGGACAAATTTTGTTTTTTTCTAGCTTGTGGTGTATCATGGAAATCAAGCTGTACTTGTTACTCAAAAGGGCGTAACGTATGGTTTCCTCAAACTTCTGTATAATGCAGAGAGTAATAACGAGTGTTCCGCAATGATGGGAGTTAGGCCAAGAGGCCAGTTGGTCAGCAAAGTTATTTCAGCAGATAATGCGGTCCTGGACAAGCCAGAATATGAACTTGTTACAACAAGTTAGTGATATTTGTTAGCTACATGTTTGTTACAGAAGCTTGGGATTTTATTTTGTTTGTTTTCTTCTAACTTACTCATCTGGTACCATAGATTTACTTTGTTAATTCTATTGTATTTACTGTGTTACTATGTACTGGGTTAGATTGCGTGAGGGCCAGGGGGCCCAAGACCTGTGGCGCGAGGGGCCAGGGGGCCCATAACCCATGGAATTGGAGAGAATGCCAAAATTATGTGTTGGATGTATTTTTTAATGTATAATTAGGATGTATAGCAAAAATCAAATCTCCAACGCCAAAGAAACAATAGCTACTTGGTAACACCCATTCTGCCTGGTAATGGTGACCTTTGATTGTTTTCTCATGGCTAAAACAATATCAGTGCAAAATTTGCCAAGCAGCCTAGGTTCTTTACTAGTAGAAAAAATGTACACTCTTAAGTTTAAGAAATGTAAAATATGATTTTTCTCTAGTAACAAGTAAACATTTTTTAAAGGAAAACTGCAGATTGAGTTTCTATACTGGTTAATTGTTTCCATTTGTCTGACTATAATTGCTCTAGATATTTTAAGATGTTCTAGATATTCTCTTGCCTTTGGTGTTATTTTTTACATTCACAATAAGATTATTTAGATACATTCAGTTCAGCTGTTATATACAAGCATTATCACTTTGCCTGTATTTTTGATTCCAATCTTTTCTAGCTATGCTACCACAAACATATGCACCGGGTGCAAGTGTCACAGTCCATCCTGGCATCATTCCTAGACAGATGGCTAGTATACAAGGCTTTTTAGGGCAGTTCCCATCAAACTTTTTGTTTCCACCACAAAGAACATTCTCTCAAGTCCAGCCACAAATGCAATCAGTTAGCAGCCAATCAAACAACCAGCCTCAGCAGTATTCACAGCCAGGCCTAAGCAATGAAATGCAAGAACAGGTTGAAACCCAGTCTGCTGTGTTACCAACCAACGAAGGACCATTAATCACAGGCCTTTCTCAGATACCTTTTTCAATAGGAGAGCCTCTTGAGACAGATGCTACCACAAATAAATTTGCACAGCAGGACGGACAATGTTCTCAAGGGAGAACTACAAACAGCGTGCTATATCAAGATTTAGCTAAACTGAACCAGTCTAGTACTGCAGCGGTAATTAACATGAGTTTTGTGAATTCACATCATAGAAAACAACTACATTCAAACAGAAGTAAGATTTCAAACTTGATGACACTAGTTTCTGTTAATTGTTTTATCAGAACTTACTTGCTTTTTTTTTATTTTTTTTAATTGGTGTGACCTAGTTAAGTTTCAATAATAACATTTGACAGTCTTTAGAAAAGAAGTTCCAATTCTTAGGAATTTTTCTGCTTAAGGGGTAACATTATTATTTTCTTTCTTGCACAGCTGATCTAAAGTAAATAAAGTTTGGCAGTATTAAAGCTATTCCCCTTGATTCTGGAAGACTCTTATGGTAGATATTGATTGCGTAGCAAAACTTTTCATGAAAATTAATAATTCTGCTTGTTTTCCTTTTCTGCAGAGAATAACAATAAGTCAACCAAATTTCCATTTTGTTGTGAAGTTTGCCACCTCCCATTCAGATGCAAAAGTAAGTTTCAATCACACAAACGGAAGCATACTGAGGATGAGCCCTACATATGCAGTTATTGTGGAGACAGCTTTAAATATCATGCTGATTTGTCAGCTCATAGAGAAGAGATGCATCTTGGTTGTAAGACATTCAAGTGTAAGCACTGTGTAAAATCATTTTCTACAAGAAAGGAGCTAACTCAGCATACATGGAAACACACAGGTTGGATTGTTTGTGCTTACCTTGTTGCTTGTTCTGAAAATGTTTCTCTATTTCTACATTACAGTCATAGAAAATATTTGTCCCTTATAAAAGTATTTATTTTTATAGTGATTCACATAATGAGAGGTTCAAAGCAATTTTTTGAGAGGTTCAGCATCAAAGCTGATTAAGGGCTTGCAGTAGGCTTAGAGAAATTAGGCAATAAGCTGGTTCCTTAAAGTAAAAGTTTTGCAAATCTTCATGACATTCCAATGAAGAAAGTTCCCTGCCTTGAGTAATCTTAGTATAAAGAGGTCAGATGATTTAGTTTTCTTCCCAGTTTTCAGACTAGAAGAATTTTGATTCAATCCCTAGCAGCCTTTATTTTCTTCGCATCAAGTGTGTGTTACAAAAAAGAGAGCATTGCTTCCAAATTTCTTTAAATTAAGCACAATGGTTGTAATAAAAAGTTTTTGTAAATTTGAGTAATGCCACTAAGAATCTAAAAATTTTAGTTGATTTCCAAATTATCTATTAAACATGGAAGCCTTTCACGCATCTTTTATAATTGGGCTTTCAGCTACAACTGTCAAGATAGTCTCCTTTTGTATGATTTTCCCTTTTAAGTAGCCTCACAACTGGATAGTGGTATGGTATTAATTTTGCAAAATATCCTGTTTATTTTCCTTTTTTTCCTGGTGTTACTGGTGTCAACATAATCCCTATAAATTGCATGCTGGGTATACATATTGTTATCATTATATCATCATCTGGGTGTACATACAACATTATCATCCCATTGAAGCTTTCTTTGGTCTCTACCATAATCCAGCCAAAGTACCAGTTTGTTGTATGTTTTGAAAATCCCTCTTTTCTATATCTTCAAGGTGTCAAAATGTACAAGTGCGGCATCTGTAACAAAACCTACACATCCTCTGGAAACCTGGCATTGCACCAACAGAGACACGAAGGTGATTCTTTGCATCATTTCTACTTGTTTTAATTTATGGTTTACATGATTGAAATAAAATTTGAAATGCCATGCCACAGATGAGGAAATTCAAGTAGTTAAAGGATGATCTAAACAAATATAAAAGCTCAAGATGATGTCTTTGATCTATTTTGTGGTAATAAGAGTTAGACGACAATGTTAATTATCCTCTGAGTAATTATTATCATCTAAATCGTCTGCTAGTTTTGTTTGAAATGATTTTGCATTGAATAGTTCAATGCAAAAGTTGGAAGGATAAGTTATGATAAATAAAATAAACAATAAATGCTTTATTTTGGGCTAGCTAGAAAAATATTTTATTAGGCTTGAAATCTTCACAAACAAGTTTATTCATGAAGCTTGGATTGAGATTCTTTTGAGTTCTAATAATTTCAGTAGCTAGCAACTGTAAATTTTTGTGATGAATGGACACTATGGCTGCTTTTGTTAATAATTCTTCCGTAGTAGAACAACTATCCTTGCATGGGATTCTCAAAGCTTGCTTGCGAATTTTGTTAACTTATTATAAAAAGGTTTGATTTCCTTTAACGACAAATAAGCGTCATCTTCCAAATAAGCGCCTTGGGATAAAGGCAATTTTTCCAATAAGCGCTTATTTGAATTTAGTAAAAACAACATATTTCATTGCCAAAATGTATTCCAATAAACTTAAAAACAAAAAATCATTTAAAATTTGGTTGTTTAATGATCTTAGCCTCTGTATAACCTAACTCAAAGTGAGTATATTTCAAACTTCTGTAGAGGCAAATTTAAAAAGTTTTATTGTAATTGTCAATCTTAATCGAAAAAGATGTTATATGAGGTTGATAAAGGCCACGAAGAGGATGAAGAAATTGAAGTTTTATATATAGGTTTGACATAACTGTATCAGAAAAAGAACTCGTATACACTGGAATTTATTTTTCGTCCTTATATGGTGTGAGCAAAGAATTAATTAGCGCCCTGCTGAATTAATCGCCCCTGATGTATAAGCGCCCCTGCTGAGTAAGCGCCTCCTGTAAAAGCTTATTTTTTGACAAATTGGCAGCTACGCATATTTTCTTCAGCCAGTCTAATGCCAAGCAGGTTTCCGTCGTGTTCCACGCTAGTTTGCCCACCAAGACTGCCATCAGGTGTGCTTTTTGCAAAACATGTACGCAGGTTTTTCAACGACATGGTTTATAAAATTATGTCCTTTGAGTTAGCAGGGAAGCATCATTCATATTTGAATTCAAGATAATAAGACGTATCAACAATCCCTGTAGCGCAGCACGCAAGACTGCATGAAGAGCTCACACCGTTTGATACATGAATCGAATAGAACAAATGAATCTGTCACCTATGCCTCTATGCCACCTCTATGCCTCTCTTAATCCCACGACTTTATGCAAAGCATAGAAATCTTATCTCCAGACTGTAGTAAATGCAGTTGTACACATATAAATTTGGTTATCGTTAGCAGTCTTGACTATCCCAGCAGTTATCCACCTCGATGTTTTGTCTGATGCCTGATATTAACTTTTTGTTAAAAAGGCTAAAACTGTTTAAAGGTCATTATTTCGAATTACACGCCCTGCTATAACTTTTTGAATTTTTGTTCCCTCGTTTTCCTATATTTGTTGCTCTCTTGCAAGCCTGTTCAGTTTTCTTTGTCCCTTTCTTTATCCGTTTTTTTACCCCTTTTTTATCCAACAGGAGTTAAAACTATGCAATGCTCGTTCTGCCCGGAGATGTTTGGTCAAAGGTCTTCTCTCGAAAGGCACATTCGCTGTTTACACACTGGGGAGCGGCCTTTTGTGTGTCTCCTATGCAACAAGTCGTTTCCTACATCCAGTCAGCTTGCCTCACACAAGAAGAAACATTCTGACGTCAAACCTTTCAAGTGAGCATTGTTCACTCCTTTCATCTCAACTGCCAAGCCAATGTACATTGCTTCACTACTTTATTATTCATATGTAGACGATTTTGCCATTTGTCCTTACCAATCAGCCGGCAGGCTATTATCCAAGTGCAAGTTTTATAAGGCATATCCGACTTCAAAGCGCTGTTTTGGAATTTGGGTTACTCGTGTAATGAGTTTTTATAGGTGGCTAGAGGCCTTGTAAGGTAATCGAATATCCAAAAGTCCCGGAAGCAAGGGATGGTGATCCCTAATGCCGGGGTTGTTATGGCAATGCTTGTATGACCTGACTGCTTACCTGCATGTATGACCTGACTGCATACCTGCATGCCACTTGCTTGTTTTGAATGGTTCTGAATGGAGGGAATCGTGATTAAGATTTTGATCCTTACGTTTTATCTAGGTGCAGCGAGTGCAAAATGTGTTTTCGCCAAAAACATGTCTTGAAGCGACATATGAAGATACATACGAATGAAAGACCATACAAATGTCATGTATGCTCCAGAAAATTTCGCAATGCCTTCAACCTGAAATGCCACACAAGAACGCACGTTGATAAAGCCAGCCGATGCATGCCGTGTCCTCTTTGTGACAAGAGAGTTACGATTGGCAGAGGTTTGAAAAGACACTTGAAGCTGCACCACAATGGGGAATGCCCCAGCGCAGTTGACGCAACGCCTCCTGGCAAAGCCTCGACCCTTGACAGCAAAAAAACCGCAATTGCGCCTAGGACATGTAAGTTGTAAGCCTTTTGGTACTCGCAAGTTGGTGAGATTTGACTGCGGAGTTTGAATGAATGATTTGATTAGCCTGCGAGTGTATTGGTAGTTGCTAATCATGTTTAGTTTTACAATCGCTTCTTCGTTTGATTGCCATTATTATTTTAAAAGAGAGTGAAGTACAAACCAGAGCGTTATCGTTGCGTTGACAGCAAATGTGGGATGGCGACTTCAATGTGTTTCTTTTATCTAAGGCTCAGCAGGGGGCAAGGAGTCCAATGACAAATGCGAAGAAGCCAGTACAAGTGACAAGCATCCAACCTCCGGCGATGGAAGCGAATCGGCAAAACGTTCTGACGTCATCAGACCACGTGGTCCAGCATCAAAGCCAGAGAGAGTAGCTGGGAAGCATGGTGGTAGTGCTAAATTACGCCAGAACAGCACTGCATCAAAACCAAACAATGCAAAGATGTTCCAGTACGTGAGATTTCTCTTCAATCTTTCCGGTCAGAAATGGGCTTTTGGTTTTATCACAGGAACCTGTGAGTGTAGTAACAGGTGAAACGGTCATTTGGGTAGTAGTCCACTAGAGTATTCGAGGATAGCTTTGGTATTCAGTCGACACCTAGGGTTTATGGGGGTATTCCTCTTGTTTACGTACCGCAGCCCATTTAGAGAAGTGGACACCCACTTACCCTACTCATCAAACTGAATTTGGAGCTAAAAAGCCACTGCATTATCTAATCCAGTGGCTCCCCACGATCATCGAATGGCAACGATCAGCTTGCCCATGAGACCAGCGACTACCTTTTTCAACTGTAAAGTTTTCCATGCATCATCATGAGTACTGACCCAATTGTTAGCTGCAAATGCTTTACAAAAGAGCCAGCCCTTTACCTTGTCTCTGTTGTCTTTGTTGACATTAGCCTCTCGGTTGTTGTGTTGGCTAGAAATTGTTGTGTGTGCAGTGAGAAGTTGATCGATTGTGATTATTTAGAGGAAGCTGGACTCTAGGGAAATTTATCTTTCATCGTAGTTATTTTTTTCTTTTAATTTTTCAATCAACAGAAATTAATTTGAATATCTATGTTTCAGAAAACTCACATTTCATATGCAAATTATCAGACCTCATGTATGCCAGAAAACATACGTTTGAGTTGCAATTCTGACTTTGACAATTAAAAGTTTAGTGCGTTTACCAGCAACATACCATTTGTAAACGAATGCTTGTTTTGTTTTTTTAGATGCAAATTCTGCAAAAAACGTTTTTAAACGAATGCTTGTTTTGTCTCAGGTGCAAATTCTGCAAAAAACGTTTTTAAGTGAATGCTTGTTTTGTTTTCGGTGCGAAATTTGCAAAAAACGCTTTTAAACAAATGCTTGTTGTGTTTTCTGTGCGAATTCTGCAAATATCGTTTTAAACGAATGCTTGTTTTGTTTTCAGGTGCAAATTCTGCAAAAATCGTTTTTAACGAATGCTTGTTTTGTTTTCAGGTGCAAATTCTGCAAAAAACGTTTTGGCAAAAATCACGTTCTGACACGACACTTGAAAGTTCACACCAGCAATCGTCCGTTCAAATGCGACATCTGCCGCAAGGCGTTTCGGGACGCCTGCAACCTGGAGTACCACAAAAGAACGCACATTGGCAAGGCTGATCGCCGTATCTCTTGTCCCCTGTGCAAGAAGACAGTTCTTGTTGGACGGGGGGTACGGCGACACTTGAAGCTCCATCACAGCATAGTTTGTTCGAATGAGCACGAGGCAATTATTGCTATGGAGGCAGCAGCAACAACGAATGCAGATCGCAGTTTTCAAGAAGGCCATTCAGGTGAGTCATAATGCTATAAATATGAATAATGATATTGGTAGTAATATTATAAATTAATATGATGACGGGAAATTGAGTATGATGATGAGCAACGTACAACATTGTAAGTAAGCCAATTATTTCTACAGCTTTTCGGCCCATCGTTGTTGTATTGGTAGAATTGTTGAATTGTTTGACAACAGTTTTTGCTTGAGTTAAGTCTGTATCAACATATCTCGGTAAAGTTTTGTTCGTATTTTTCTGCAGTTCAAAAGCAGGTATAATAAAATAGAGTATTTTCTATTGCTAACGAATGGGTGTAGTCCATTGTTACCGAAGAAGTATTGGATGAGAATGTTGCCTTTATTTTGGCCCTCATGATAGAGACGATCATTTTGTATACCGTGATCAGCAAAAGGTCTGGTATAGTGACTTGCTTTTAGTTGCCAATTGCTATAACACCACCGTGTACTAATGGCAAAGCCCATGTTTTAGCACTCTTGAAAACTTCGAACCTGTTTGCAGTGCAAAGAACTTCTGTTCTTATTTGTATACCACTCAATGTTTAAAGTGGTATAGTAGGTCTTTACAAAGCAATTTCTGTTTCAGAAAACAAAGAAGACAAAAGTTGCTTGAACAAGGAGATGTACAATTTAAAAGCTGAGTTGAGTCAGACGCGCTCAACAGAACCTGGCAGTGTAGGTCAAGAAGAGACTCAAATTGCAAACAAGTCCCTTGCAACACAGTGCAATGAGACAAAAAGAGATAGCGATAGGCCGAAACGTCTTAAATGCTCTCGAATTTTTAATTCAACCGGCGTGGGAGGAGAACATTCTCTAAAGAAAATAAATGCTAATGCTGGGGTACGGAAACCTTCAGAGCTTAGTTTTGAAGTCTTAGCAAGCAATGTCTTGCACGTTGAGCACCACAAAGCCGAATGCAATGCAAAGGATGTTGCGCAAGAAGGCTGGGACCAAGTGACGTCACGCGAAGCAGCTGTTGAGTCTACTGGTGAAGGAGAGTGTTTAAATGCAGATGGTTTGTCAACCACTACACAGAAACAATTGAGTTTGAATACATTTCATGATACTGGCATCCCTGTGTTTAATCTAGACTACGCGAAGTGCTCCTTGAAGAAAATGGCGGGAAGTGATTTTAGGCAAGAAAGTATACCGATAGTAGCAGTAGGGTGCACTGATTTTGAACCTCCAAATGGGTATTCGTATGCTTTGATGCCAGTTTTGTTGGAGAACAATCTAATGAGCGGTTTAGAGGCAATTATGTCAAATCCTGTTGTGCCAAATGCGCAGTTAGTGGCAAAAGATGGGCAAATTATTTAAAGTTAATCCAGTTGTTTTAATTGTAGGTTTTAATATGACTCCAATATGATGTGTATATAAGATCCTCATTATACCTTTTCGTTCATTCACCATAGCATACTTTGTCTTTCTCTGTTTTGAAACTGCATTAATGTTTACGTAGCAGCCAAACCCAATGTTATCTGCAGTAAATACAATTAACTTTAATTTTTTTGTCAAACATCTTGAACCTTTTCATTTCGCCTGGAGAGCTCAGGGCTTTCTCTGGACGGGTATTTTGGATTGATAACCACGTCATAAAAACCAAATGACTTCTGTACAGTTCGTAAAATAAGAAATGAAAGGATTTTATTCTTTTAGAATATTTATGTTCCTGAAGTCGTGAAATGTCATTTAATTTTCATCGCAACTTTAGATTCGATGGCTGCATGCATAATGCTGTATGGGATTTATATCACCATGTCAATCTTCGACATACGTTACGTGACTACAAGGATAACACGTTTATTAATGTAGATCGCAATGTAGTTGTATTTTCATCCTTCCTTATTTCTATTGCCAGCAGGCTTTCTCCAAAGCCATTGTCCTCCACGTTTGTCTGTATAGACATTGACCCAAACTTTTAGACTGGGTACAAAACTTCACTGAGTTCGTTAGTTTTTCATGTAAAATCATACCCTTGGAAAATGTTTTAAAAATGATAGAATAGAAGAAATCAGGGCAAGGAAGAAAAAATAGATTAGATTGCAGATTTCGCTACCTGCTCAGAAAAGTTGTTTTCTATCAAGAGGAAAGCATCTGTCTTGCCTTTAAAAGAAAGCAAAAGTGCTACCGTTTTGAAGATTCAGAAACTTCACAGGCTAAAAAACAAATGATTCAAGTTCACGGCTATTTTTCCTTCCTACTTCAATATGAAACCAAAGCATTCGTAGGCATAAAAGTCACCTTTTTCAATTGCAATGTAGGGCTGGGTGACTTAGGCCACAAGTGTTTTGGTAGATACTTGCATTATTAGGATAACATAATTTCCAGTTTGAATAACGGAAATCACTTCAACACGTGGTTGTGCATCCATTTAACATTTGACAAATTATAATGGAGTTGCCCCAGCGCCATGGAACTTGGCTCGCACTCCGCACAAATCATATCACAGGGGTACAAGACGTCGAAACAACTTCATCTTCTTCGGTTCAACAACAAGTGAAATTCTTGTGGCAGAGCCAAAGAAATGTTGTGCCCATTGAACTGATGGTGCAGTTGTTTGTGGGGGCGGACCAAAACATTACATCTTTTGATCTGCCGACTCATAGAGCCTGCAATTATGGCTTGCTGCTTTTTGCCGCCTATATGAAGCAAATGCAGTTGTGGAAGGAAGGTTGTTGATGATTTTGTAAAGTGCCAAAATGAAAGTTGAAGCAGATACGACAAGAAAGATGACCGGAACAATAAACATAAAAATGCTGTTGCTATTTCTGATAGCTACTTTGGATTGGAAATGTAGTAGTTGCAGCCCACTGTTGCAGAATTGCAGCGTTGGAATTTGCTCAACCCACCTGCCAACGGACTCTTCGCCATTAATTGACGATCTTTCATCATTTGGACTTAGTGCGACTAAAACTTCAAATGCATCAGGAAATACCTCATCCACGAAGACACCTCATACCAAAGTCAAACATAAAATGTCTGGAGGCATTAAAGTTGCAAAGTTGGATTTCTTCAGAGTTGAAACCCCTTTTAATGTGTGCTTGTGGATCCTCTTGGGAAGCATTGCAAAGCTAGGTATGGGTCATATTCGCAAAAGCTAATAGCTCATATTTTATGAAATTAGATTTTTATAGTAAGATTAGCTGCTAATATAAACTTTTGCTGAGGAAGTTCAAATTTTTTGTGGAATAAAATCGTTTTCTTCAAATATCTTTTTTGCAACATTTTTCTTTCTGATCTGTGTTTATCAGAATACCCATCTAAATAAAAATCTTATGAAGGAGAAATTGAATACCTTGCATAATGTATCTGGTTCTCTATTAGATGGTCAAGGACTGAAGAAAATTTATTTCATTCAGTTCATTAGCAGAGTGTTGTGGAAATGCAAAGATGATTAGTAATGCACACCAAGATTTACAAAAACTGTTTGGTTCAGATCCAAATAACTGTTTTTGAGGTTGGAGCCAAACAGTAAAAAATTGTTTTCTTTTTCAGTTTTTCATTTCTTCACGCGAATTTCATCATTGATGCCAGAGTCATGGTAAGTTTTGTGATTCTATATCAGTCAAACCAAAAGCATGCTTTTCTCTAGCTGCACAAATCAGTTATTTTTTACATACAGAATGGCTCCTAGCACTTATCAACTCCAGTTGATTCAGTTCTTTGTAGCACAGACATAACTTTCCATGTTTTATGATTTAATTGCATCCTCCTTGCCTAATGACTTTCGTTTATTGCATGCTTGTACTTTAAGTGAAAGCAAGTTACTTTAGTGACTGTAAATAATTGATTACATCTCCACCTTTTATTTTAGCTTGCTGATATTGCTAGGTGTTCCAGTTGGATTGATACTGAAGTACGTTTTTGTTTTTTTGTTTGAAGGTGCAACCTTTTGTGGCAAATAGGAAACATCAATCTGTCATTGTCCTTTGGCTTTAAAAAAGATTAACAGACTTTTAAGTTGTGACCTCATCAGTTGGACTATGCTATAAGAATAGAAATGCTATGAAAGTAGCTGCACCTAATTATTTATTTGGTGCTCTGTGTAATTGCGTAGTTGAGCAAAGTCCTTTTAATTGGATTATTTTATTTTCTGTTCATTTTCTTCCATTATAGAGCAGCTGGCATGCAGCAGTTCTACTTTACCTCAAATTTGTTCTTTCTTTTCTTACTTCCACCGTAAGTATTATTCATCTTGTATGTGTTCTATTCTTGTCATTCTTTATGGTTTTTGATACTAAAATTGATATAACCATCATATGCAAAATCATCAATCATAAATAATGTGAGATAATGTTTATCTGTTATAAAAGTCAAAAAGAGCATGCTTCCTTTCATTTCAGGATAATATTGGATGCTGGGTATTTCATGCCAGTCAGACTTTTTTATCTAAACATTGGTACTATTTTGCTTTATGCCACAGTTGTAAGTACTGCTCTTTTTTATTTCTGGTTAATTACTTGCCAGTGGCTATTTTGATTGAATTGTCTGTGAGCATCCTACACACTTAAAAGCACTGCAAATTATTTAATTAAATGACCACTACTTGAACATAAAACCTGGGGATTTGCCACACCTATCCCTTCTTGGCTTCTCAATCCTACAACGTAATCCATAGCCCAAGATGGTGTGCTACTAAGACTCCACTTTTGCCAATTTCTGTTTTTTTCTACAGCTCCACTTCTCTTTTTCTTTCGTCAATAGATTAACCTGAGTAGCTTCCATTGTTTATTCTAGGGAACAATCTTTAATGCATTTGCCATAGGTAGGTCACTTGTCATTGTCTTGATGTGGTAAAGAAATATTTTGGAAAGTGGTTGAACTTCTGTAGATAAATTCAGAGTTATATAATAGATACAGTATTAATTGAGTAAGTTGCATGACCCTTCCTGTAGCTAAGTGTTTACAGTGAAAAAATCATATTGATAAATTCTTGTAGCAAATTTGAGTTAAATTAGTAATAAGACCAAGAGGACTCACACTGGAGGAGAAAATTTCAGAAAGATAATTTTTTAAAGCAACTGCTGTCAGGAATGGCATGCAAGCAGTGAAATTGCTCCATTTCATCCATGCTTGAATTTTGATTCTTCACAAGGGTTGAGATTCTTATCATGCCTGTTTAACAAGTGCTTCTGTTTGCCAAGGCTCTGTTTTGTATGGACTTCAAGGCCTGACATCAACCAGCTACTCTCTGATGCATGCATTTTTGTTTGGCAGCTTGATATCTGCTGTAGATCCAGTTGCGGTGAGTCAATAATGTGTCAATGAAGTTGCAAATCATCTGCCCCTACTATTAAGGTCGATTTCACAATAAGTCAAATTTATCCTGCCATTTTTCGCGAGACTTAGGAAATTGAGAAGACGTTTTGTAATTATTGTTTGCTTTGGTTACTTGCTTTGTTTGTTTCTGACAAACAGCTCACTGTTTAAAGGCCAAATATTTTAGGAAAGTGCAGCGAAACGTAGGCTGATGTTGTAGAGTACTTGATGTTGTAGAGGTAAAATGTCGCTGCAGACGATCATTTTTTGTTTCTTGATAACATATCACTACGAATCATTTGAAAAATCACGAGTGTTTTGCAACTTCTGCCGTTTTTCTAGCAAATAATTGTTTGAAGCATAGTTGTTCGAGATTTCAAGGACGCTTTTCCTGGCTGTGATCTTATTTAATTCACAGTGGTATGCAAAACAAAGTTTCTATCTAGCAATGCTTCACGTTTATGGCTTGACGTTGACACGTTGTTTTTTTAACGGAAATCTAAATTTGACGTTTGACAGTGACAGAGCCTGTCTTATCAACAGAGAACTATGTTCATTCTTTATTTATTATCTCTAATTTGTGGTCTAGGTTCTTGCTGTCTTTGAAGAGGTTCATGTTCACGAGGTCCTCTACATTTTGGTTTTTGGAGAGTCTGTCTTAAACGGTGGGTGTTTTAGTTTGCAGTTTACGCGGAGGGGAGCACGTGGTGCAGCCAGACCTTGATCTGGCGAGGCTGTATCGTAACGAGCCATATACCCCATTCAACCCCCAATCTATACCAATCATCTGTAGCATTGTTTTCTTTCTCCAAGGGTCCAGGCATTAATCCCAACCTTACCTTTTTGGCATAACCATAACGTGCCACAAAATTTGACTCTCGGAATCAGGATCTGTTCTACTGATTTATACTGGGTTATAAAGGGAGTTAAATCCTTGCAATGTGACTAATAAATCATTTGACTTCATTCACTGAAATGCTCTGACGTCCAGTTGGATTGATATGCAGCCAAATTGAAACAAATGTCCCTTGACTTCCGTCTGGATATTTTTGTGTCGTTTGACTTTCAGCTCTTGACGACAGTTCATTATTTAGCGGCCAGTTTGTAGTTTTTCGTGCTTTTTCCAATAGCACTTCAAATCTATATTGAAAGTCCCGGCTGAATAGATAGCATTTTGTTCTACTTTTTCTTCTTGTGTCATATTTAATTACTTCGCACTTCGTACTAGAAGTAATTCGAGAACCAAGGTGCCTCTTTTCCAATTTCTTCAGATGCTGCCTCGGTTGTACTCTATCACACTTTTGAAGCTATGGCAAACATGTCCCATATTACATTCAAAGAGGTATGTCTTTTGGGCATTTATTTTCCCTTGCGTTAGTGGCAGGGGATACGCTGACACCGAGACGTTGTGCCAGGCAAATTAAATGGTCTGGTAATGAATCTGGGTTTCTTTGCAGGTAGCTCTTGCTTTTGTTTCATTCTTCGTTGTGAGCATCGGAGGGACGTTCATTGGCGTCATTTGGGGC
Source organism: Nemopilema nomurai (assembly GCA_003864495.1). Taxonomy (NCBI): domain Eukaryota; kingdom Metazoa; phylum Cnidaria; class Scyphozoa; order Rhizostomeae; family Rhizostomatidae; genus Nemopilema; species Nemopilema nomurai. Next base: position 3,126,488 of record ML133427.1, read on the forward strand.
ATCGCCGCAAGCTTTGTCACGCGCTTCACTGAACACGTCAGAGGTTCGTATCGCGTCCAGGCTCCTTTGCTTGGTGGCATTCTTGTTGCTGCTTAACTAACAGAATCTTAAGTTCAACATGGTTTTAGGAAACCAGTGCTTTCAAGCCGACAGTTTCTCAATTCTTCAGTAAATTTCAATAATCTTATTTGGTATTTTCACTTTTCTGCAAGAGCCTTCTAATTCTAAGAAGAAGGGCTCTAAAGAGTTTCGTATTTTTTGTGACAATCAGCCTTGATTGCTATTATGTAAAAAAAAAGCCGTGAATGAAGTGGAATCCTTAATCGTCAATCCTGGTCTTTTTTAGTGATCGAGCCAATTTTCATTTTCGTGATGGCTTACATGGCATACCTGACTGCAGAAATTTTTCACTTCTCGGGAATTATGGCGTGAGTATGCAGCTTTCAATTGATTTTATAAATTCACCAATATTGAAAGTGTTGATTTCATAAATTTGTATTGAAAGTAGAACATTTTTGGCCGGCGTAATCTTTACGTACAGTTTTGCTCATTGTTGGAGCCAACTGCTCATGTGTTTCCCGGAATGTTTTTGTAGATTCATCCCTGACTAAGCATGGTTAATACCTCAAATTCGCACAAAGTGTGACTATCAAAGACAAAAGCGTTGTCACTTTTGTTCGTTCATCCCCTTGTATAACATTCTTTAAGTATCGAATCGGTGGGAATGGGGGATTTAATGGAGGGAATGCACCAAACAGCGAACTTATGCAGTGTTTCAGATAATTTTCTGAAATCTTCTAGGGTTAAATTGACTAAGATAAGAATGCTCCAAGATTTTTATAACTTAAGCAAGCTTGAGAAACTTATTCAATTTGATGATTGATGATGTTAAAGTCATAGAGAGTGCGGAAAAATAACCGACCCGAGCGGGACTCGAACTCACGTCCCTAGACTTCGGGTCGGTTATTTTTCCGCACTCTCTTTGATCCTTCGTATGAAATCCTGTTGCCTTAACCTTTTCACGACGTTAAAGTCGTTTGTAGGCAGTTAGTAGATAAAAGCCATGTTCACAGAAGACTCTGCCAATATACAGCTTTTCTTGCCTTAACTGGAGTTTGTTGAAGTTTAAGCATTCGGAATTTGTTTGTTTGCTATTCGCACACACAAGCTTCCCTGCTACCTGCGATTTTTCTGTTATGAAGCTGGTATAAGCTATGAAAATTGTCATCTTACAAGAGCAGGCTTCCTAGCCTACATTGCGCAGCCTCGGTTTCAGATGTGACGTAATTGCGCATTCGACGTCAAATGAATAACTGACTCCTCATGTGGTGAGCAATCGAACGGTGTTTGGCGATTGGTTTGTTGGTGGATGTATTTTGGAAGTGGAAGTTAGTGAACATGAGCTTATCGAGAAGTCAAAAAGTGAAAAGGCGCAAGAAAGATCAGCTTTCTTCGTTGCGCGAAGAGCTTGCAGCACAGTGCGAACAGTCTGCTGCTGCGAGTGAGTCGAACGTCTCTTTGACCCGTGAGAAGGAGCATCTGGTTGTGCTGAACAAGCGGCTACTTGACCAAGTGAACTTTGAGAGAGAGAAGCAACGTCCTTTTCACCAAGCATTTCTGGTATGTTCCTCATCTGCTTATAGTGTTCTTTGATGTTTCTTGTCAATTTTATGTTATCATACATATGTGAGATGTTGCATGTAGTTTTAGATAATTTAGTGGCTTATTGTTCCTCTAATTGATTTTTATTTGAGAAAGGCAAAAGCAATCTGATAGTGTCGACACTTCAGCATCTGGTTCGCTTGTTTGAGTTGTGGCTCTATAAATCTGTATGAAATCCAAGGGCAATATATTTTTGAGATAAGTACGGTGAAGGAATGGGATAAAAATTTCATGGCTTCTTGGTATGCTAGGGCTTAAAGTGATTAAGCAGAGTAAGATATTTGAAAATAACATTTTTTCTAATTATTTTCTAGACATTCAGATGTCAACTTAATGCAGAAAAGTTCAAAGAGTTGGCAGAGCTGGCTTTGCAAAGAAAGGTGCTAAAGATGTCGAAGAACCTAGAGAAGCTTGCTTGGCTGCAACAATTGGCTTGCAGGCAGGAAGGTGCGAGAAACGCGGGACAATCTGCGTGTTCTTTGGTCTCTGCTAGGCCGAGTATGATTGAAAAGGACTCTGGTCTCGAGATCCAAGATAAAGGCACTTTACGCGAGGAGAATGAGAAGTTCAAGGCTTTGAGCGAGAGTATGTCGACTGAGATCGAGGACTTGAAGAAGCAATTGGAGGGGAAAGAGGCTGAGATCGAAGAACTTGTCGAGGAATTGGATACCAGAGAGAACCAGTACCGGACCCTTGAAGGTCATTCGCTACACCTTGCCAACAAAGTCACCGAGGTTTTAGATATAAATTTTGGCCTTGAGTTTGACATTGGGGTTAAGGAGGGTGAAATAAGGGAGATGCATGCTACGTATCAGGAAAAAATCAAGTTGGTGGTTGAGAAGAACACTTTCAGATTAATGCGGGAAAAAATGAAGTGGACCAAAGAAGCTCGCTTGCTCACAACGCAGTTGAATGAAAAGGATAAGGAAATCAACGAGCTCAGAGCAAGGGAACAAGCGGCACGTGTTACAAGGAAAGTTGTTTATCAGGCTATCGACCTTGGTTATACAGAAGATACGCAGCGTCATATGGCGAAGATCCGGGACTTGGAGAAGAGACTGACAGAGGCAGAAGATTCAATCAAGCAGCGGCAGGCAAATGAAGATCAATTGGAAGAGGAAATTGTCCAGCTGCATCGTAGAATTGAGTCAATGCAGGATATGCGATGTAAGCAGGACAAGATTATCGAGGACCTCAACGCACAATCAAAGTCTTAGTGAAGAAAAGACGGGGCTAGAAAGTCGTCTTGCGGTCGAGATTGATGCTCGTGCGAAGGACAGTGCCTCGTTTTCGGGCCAACTAGTTAAACTCAAAGTCGACTGTGAAAATTTGGGTCGAGTCAACAAGAGGTTGGAAAACGAAGTTGTTGCCCATCAAGATAGAATTCGCTCCAGAGAAAATGAGGTCAAGAATCTAGAAGCCCAGATGGGCATCCTCGACAAAAGAATTGAAGAGAAGGAGATTCACACTTCTTGCTAAGAAGCGAAGAGGGTTTTTTAGAAGACTTTTGTGCTGTTGACTTTTGTTCTGTATCATTGCTACAACTTAACTTATTTGAAATTTGTTGGCATTAACCTTGCGTTACGATTCTAACTAATTCGTAATTTCTATATATTTTCAAAAATTTGTTTGTATTGTGAACAGGATGTGGCTCTTTTTTCCGCTGACTCTCTCCCTTGAACCTGTAACCATAATTGCGTGATTGTGTGAATTGTGTCATTTGAAATCGGGATATAATTAGTACCTAAAAAAGAGCGTCCAACTCCTAATCACCCAGCAAGAACTACTTCACAACATCTAACATTTTAGAAAGCTCTTTGCTCCACTCTTTTGGCATTTGCAATGGAAGTTGACGCAATTTCCCTAGATCTGCTTTCACCATGTCCTCACATTTTTATGTTTTCAGTTTTTTCGCTTGATTAAACTCCCCTGCCTTCCATCAATGGCCACCTTTTTCGAATTTGACTCTACATGAAGCGTACTAACCTCTCTCGCCTAAGTCATGTTTTTCACTCAGATTTGCATTCACAGGATTTTATTTTCTGGTATCATCATGAAGCCCTACGTCGAATCAAATGTGTCCAGGAAATCTCACACGACCATCAAATATTTTCTCAAACTTTTAAGGTAAGTTTATAAATAGGTGTAACATTTTTATTTATGTTCAAGCGACGTGTTTCAATTTGTTGATAGCGTTCTAGGCAAGCAAGGCAAGTGATACTTAGGCGTGCTCTTGCTGTTATCTTTTGTTCTCATTAATGTTTCATTGTGTCTTTCATTATTTATCTCTGTTTGCTTAACGGTTTGTACGTATGTCTTCTCGAGATTAAACGAAGAACATATTGGCAGTGAATCAGTTGAAATCATTTTTCTGCCACTTTGCCTTTGTCTATGATTAGCGCATAGTCGTTCTATTATCCCGGCGATTCCTAGGTGTTATTCTTTTTTCTCAAATGTAGTACTTGTTGTGAGACGATCATCTTCATGTTTCTGGGCGTTTCTTTGGTGATGAACAAACATTTGTGGAACCCCGCATTCATAGTTATCACTCTAATCCTGATCTTGGTTGTCAGAACTGTGGGTGAGCATTTAGCTTCCATCATCCAGTAACTTTTTTTGAGGTAGTTTTCTATCATCCTCTAACTTTCTTTGGCGTAACTAAAATCACTGTTTTCACGAAATGTTCATTAATTATGATGATTATTATGTACATATTGTTATTATTGTGGTGGCATGTGAAGTTGCATTATGACAAACTGAAGGCATGTCTGAGTTCAGGCTGAACAAGTCGTGTACGTGCATTTGCTAAACAAGGGGCCGCTATACAATATGATATGATAGTCAACTATTTTCTAGAGTATCGAATTGTCTTTTCAAGTATCTCGATGCAAGATTTCTTTGGCTGAGATTTTGCTCATGTTTAGTAGCATGATGTTTGAAAGACAAGTTGCCTGTTGGAAAATACTCCGTGAATTTATTTTGTAAATATATTGTTTGGATATCGTGGATGGTATTGTTTAGAAGCATCGAAAAAGCCGGCCGCAGCTCTTGTAATGTTTGACAGCACGTATTTTGATGTGCAACTCTAAACAAGAAGGGCAAATGTCAAAAAGTATTTCAAACATGAACATGTTGCGTTTTTAAGTAGTTGTGGGCGTTGCCTTCTGCGTTATTAACCCAAAAGACGTCATTTAATGACGACTGAATATTTTCACGTACTTTAGACAAAAGCACAGTTTCTTAACAGTATTCTGATACAGAATATGCGAATGCCCGACGGGAATTGATGATGTGTCGGTTCTTTTAGGTGTTATAGTATTGACTGCCATTGCAAACTGGAATGGCCGGGTGCAGAATATTGGCCGGACCGAGCAGTTTATAATGGCAAGTAACCGGTATTTTCAAACATTGACATCCGCCCTTGATAGCATCACAGTTTGACACCATGATAACACTTTACTTCTGATCGTTGACCATCAGTTACAAGAGGATTAACAGTTCCTTCCTAAATCAGGTCTACGTGCCTTTGATGTGGTATATTTACGTCTAATTGTTTTGGTTACCTCATGAAAGAAATTGTGGTAACTTTTGAGAGAAGTTTGGCTACTTACAAGTTTCTAGTCTGCGCTTGGTAACGCCTTTTTGACAGTGAAATTCTCGATGTTTTAGACCCTTTCAAGGCAGCCAAGAAGTAGAATTTAAGAATGGTGTCTCTGATTATGATTGTTTTCATTCATTTTTTGATAGCCGTATACTCTTTAACGTTAGAATAGAACATTTCAGTGAAGTTATTTTCAAACACGCTTTATTGCTTAAGAATACCAATGCTTCATCGACCAATAACAATTTTAAGTACTGAAAATTATAAACGTTAGTAGGGTGCATTTGTTTTAACCAACTTTTCTACTCCAGAGCTATGGTGGTTTGCGAGGGGCTGTTGCGTTTTGTCTGGCGATTCTGTTGGATGAAGAGCACATGGATCACGAACTTAAAGGAATGATTGTCACAACCACTATGGTAGTGGTACTTTTTACAGTGTTTGTTCAGGTAAGAAGTGCATCCACTGGCGATCGGTATTAGCGCTGTTCTTCTATCACATGACTTGGCGTGTAATCTGTTTTTGATCGATTTGCTACTTCTCGCTGAGCGTCATTCCGTAATTTAGTGTTCTTGGCACGAAGCGATGTTGCCAGTCCTGAGATTGCTTTGTTTACAGTCCTCGAACGCCAACAGTGAACGTATAAAACACTGAACACACTAGTTTGATTGGAACGAAACTAGCGATCTTTCTCACGGTGGTTATTCATAATCAGAGCAGAGATAATCAGCATTTGTAGACAGAGAATCGCCAAGTGATTTACTTGCTAGTCAACAAAATCACAAATGGGGAATTTGCTCTGGCCGAACGCCGCCATCATGTGGCCAGTTGACCTCTTTCCTCCGCAGCGGCTAACTTGTAACTATGGAAATCAATAATGGGTTCTAAGCAATCTAAGGAATTTTTACTACTGGTACCTGAGAGCTATAAGCTTCCAAAACCAAAGGAGAACATGTAGGCTCAGTGGTCTAATGGTATGATTCTCGCTTTGGGTGCGAGAGGCTCCGGGTTCGATTCCCGGCTGAGCCCCTTTATCCTTTTTTGGAATTGTTAGGCGAGGGACAGGGAGAAAGAGGGGGGAAGCTGTGTTATGATTCCTGGCTCTTTCTACCGTCGACTGAAGACTTTCACCCTGTTTATAGATCTTAAACACAATCTATTTCGCCTCATGTTCTTGGTTTACCAACATCAAAACGTTTGCGATGTTTTGATATAATTTAGATGTTTAACATTGCATGAAATATTGCCACGCCAATCAATGAATTGCAAACACCAGGAAATGAATCTAGATTTCATTTTGCTTTTCATCTTTGATCACTATTTTGTCCTTGTACACCTTGGTAAATGGTAAAGAAGTTGAAAATGAGTAGAAGGAATTGTCGTTAGCGAACTTTCCTTCTACTCGCTCCAATAATACGCTTATACATCATTGCGTAGCCCCTCTAGTCATAGAAGCGAGGCTTTTTCAAAATGCCTGTTTCTGAAAGTACTCAGTAAATGTCGGCCTTCTAGTGCTACGAGGCAACACAGCCACGTCGCCCCGAAGAAGGCATGCATGTATGATTTAAAAGCTTGCTTTCATTTTCTCGATTCGTAAGTGAAGTTCCCTTCAAGGCAATTCTGCAGCTTTTATTTCAACCACTGAATGGATCGAATTTAGGCCTGTTTTCCGATTCAGCAGCGTTCTCACTGGGGGCAGATTGAAATTGTTTGGGACCACCTTCAAGTAGTTTTGCCCTCAAATGCTTTAACTAGTTATTGCAGAAAGTTTGTCCAATATTTCCAATGGATGCCGGAGTAATGTTGCCATGGATACTGGATAACCAGCTCGAAGGAATTTTTCGTGCTGGTACCAAAAAACTACCTCCATATAATTTAGCAGTAGTTCAGGTCGGCTTAGTGGTCTAATGGTATGATTCTCGCTTTGGGTGCGAGAGGCTCCGGGTTCGATTCCCGGCTGAGCCCCTTTTGCTCTTTATTGCTTTAGTTTTGTGGGAGAGGGGGAAGGGGGAGGAGGCGACTGTGGTGAGTAAGAAGGGTGTCATGCTTTGACTCGTTTCATCCTCGACTGAATCTCTCAATTTTAGGCACAATGCTTTGGTTCTCCTCTTCTTTGAACACTGACAGCGTGAAATTTGCCTTAATTGTGCTTTAGGGACTTTAAATTTTCTTTGGTAACAGAATTAGTTCACCTGTGCATTTTCTTTGCCTCTCTGCTATTCTTCAAAGCGAGGCTAGTTTAAAATGACTGAATATAGAATTTTGCAATGAATGGCAGCTTTGTAAAACCAGTAGAAACAATTATGTCTCTATTAAATAAGGATTCATTTAGTTTTTTGAACTTTCTTTCACTTTTTCGCATCATTCGTACTTCCAGAAGACTTTTCTGTAGTGAGATATTTCAATACTTTTCCTTGTTGCTAA